>NW_026465279.1:0-13533 GCF_026875155.1 Cherax quadricarinatus
CCATACCCACTGGGGGGGGGTTTAAAAAAGATTAAGGGGTACAAAGGGTCCGGGACTGGGCCTCAAAGTTTTGATGGCTGAGCAAGTTACAGAGGTAATGAATTCACAATTTACAAATGTAATGAACTCACAATTTACAAAGGTAATGAACTCCAGGTAGGTCTAGTCACAATCATGACAAGTTACAAAGGTATTTACAGATTATAGAGGTACACAATGGGCCCAGGGACTGGGCCCCAAAGTTTTGATGGCTGAACTAGGTACAAGGTAATGAGCTCACAAGTTACAAAGGTAATGAATTGGACGGCCTATTTTGGTGTCATCAGCAAATTTGCTTATGTCGCTATTTATTCCCTCATCTATGTCGTTTATGTAAATTGTGAACAACAACGGGCCCAACACTGACCCCCCGATGAACACCGCTTGTGACGTGCCCCCATTCTGATTTCTCCCCATTTATGTAAACTCTCTGCTGCTTATTTGTCAGACATGCCTCTACCCAGGAAAAAATTTCTCCTCCTATTCCGTGTGCCTTAAATTTCCTCAATAGCCTCTGGTATGGAAAATTTTATAGGAGTGATTACTTGCACATACCTCAACATTACACGTTAACGAGTAATCTCCTTGGGAGACAACAACGATATTGTTTACCGTAGTCACCCATGTAGACATGTGAGAAAACTTAACCACCTTTGGTCACTGCAGGTGGCCCCTCGACCCTCACAATCTTATCCATATCTATCCGAGACCAGTATAAATTCGGTAGCACCCTCAAGTACGGCGCTACTAATTAATTGTGGACTGTATAGATTATATTAGTTTAACTGAATGAAGGGGAAGGGGGTAGGTTACACATGGATATACCCATCAAGGAAAAAACACTTGTACATATTCCCACCACTTACCAGATATTCTCTGGTGGTCACTTGATGTGGCTGGATCACCCATAACCTATCCAATTAAAACATACATAACTGGCCAGTATCAGTCTGCTATAACTAGAAAGGTTACTTAACTGTGGGTGATTGATGCTCCTTATTTCCTCCATTCACCATCTCTTTTCGATGTCCTGCTACACCGACACGGTTCTTATTCCAGCAGGACGAGGTATCCGTTGGTTTGTCCCGGTTTAGAAGTCGTGATTCCATAAAACTTCGCTATCCTCGGGACGAGAACCACACGTTCACTCGGAGCAGGGCGATTTATTTCACTTCCCGCATTCTCTTAACTTAATGTTATTATCACTGATTACATTACCATTCACAAGACGATTTAACGTCTCATAATTATTATACACATTAGAGGTCACTCCATTAAGATCTGAGACCGATGAGTGAGGATTAACTCACGGGTAATTTCCCCTGGACACATTCCATGGCGGCGCACCCGTCACCCACGGTCCTACTATTATCCACTTATTTTACCACTTTATCAGGTGGTCACTAAATCTCTTCCCCTCACTTTTCCCCGGAACAATTACGACACTTCTATTGGAAGTGGGGCCTATTTTAAACCCCTTGGCCGCCGTGAACGAATTTCCGATCCATGTTTCAAGCTTCCTCACTACATTAAAAAACACTCCGCCACCTCATGCCCCTTTCGCCCTTTCCCCCCGCACATCGCGAGAACAGCGGGAACCCCCAGTTGGGTTTCCATTCAAAAAAAAAATACTTTTGACCCAAAATAAACACATTAAACATTATTGGGCATTAAAGCTTCGGAAATTAAAAAATTTCCACGTGCACCGGGGGGAAAGTCGTTGTTGACGACTTAAATTGGTTTTCCAGGAGACGACCCAGCCCTCTCTAGATTGCGCGCTGTTTCCTAGGGGTCTTTACTACAATTTTTTCTTGCATTACTCGGTCGTGTCTTAAATATCACTCGTGTCATTTTCCCCTTAGATTTCCATCGCACTGGATTAAACACCATTTAATTTTAAAGGGAAAAAATTTATTAATGGTATCAAACTTTCCGCCAGAACAACACTTTGACTTTTGACAACCCCCTTGTGCATCGGGGTATAATGTAACTACCTTGCCCGGGGCCCCAATGTTCGATTTTTGTTCAGTATAATTAACACAATGTCCCCGGGTTAAATTTTCTGTCGGTTTACTCCCTTGGGCCCCAAAAAAGTTTTCACGTAGTGTAAAAAAAATTTTTCTTTACGCCACACACGGCCCAAATGAGAAATTTACCTTATTTAAATTTTGGGAACTTATCACCCAAAAAGGTCAGTTTTTTAACCCCCATCATTTCCCTCGGGATTATCTATATGATGGTGAGCTTCTAACCTTCGCCCGCTTTTTATGTGGAGGGGTCGGGGATCTCCGCGTCAGGAGTGTCGCTCTTTTGGGACAGAGGGCATTGTTCATCAAAATGTTTTAATTCACCCGCGATAATCATCATGTAAAAAAAATTTCGTTGGGCGCAGCTGAATTGCTGCGGGAATCTTATGTGTAAACTGTGACTATGATATACCTAGTGAAACACTAACATGTTTTTTTTGAAGTGGCTGTAGGAGGCTCACCCTCATCCCCCTCGCTGTCCCCCTCCCCTCTTTTGGGAAATCAGGCATTCGCCTCATTATTATGGTCTAGAGGGGGTTTTTTGAAAGACCAATAAATGTTTGGGCCCCGTGTCAGCCCCCGTGCCGCACCCCCATCATTTATGTATGCCCCCTGTGGCCACCTGCCGCTACAAAAAATACCCAAGGGGTTTTGCAGGGGTTTAGCAAGCAATTCAAGCGGGTTGAAACAGCATTTAAAAGGCCCCAGCATTCTACGTATCGTTTTTGCAGTGTTGCTGGCATACAGTTTTTCCTGCAGTGGCTTATTTAAAGAACAATTTAACGAGCTTTTGCAGTACTAACTTTTTAAGGGGGGACTCCCGAGGTTTACCTATAAAATTGTAAGTTTGTGCTAGTAGTTTTAAAGTGCTGCAGATTTGTTGAAAATTTTGCACGGTGGATTTCACGACTTAGGACATTGTGGCCATAAATACCTACATAGGCTTAAATAGTGGGGGAATTTCTGGCCTGCGGGGGGTGCCTTAAAAATGGACTATAAGCCCCGCATCCACTTACACCCATATGCGTGTGCTAGTGAGGTAAATGTCCCTTCCTCGACTTTCCTTTCACCGGTATCCTTAACTGCGCCTTTATCTACATAGGGGGATAAGGGTGATTTTTAGCTGTCCAGGCTAAAAGCGCTCTAACCCACCAGTGAAGGCCAATTTTACAGAATGCCTTTGTGAACTTTTCACGGGTTTTCCCGGCCGTACCTTGGGTGTTGTGAGAATAGTTTTAAGTAGTGAAATTTGTTGTCATTCCAAGAACGTGTGCTAGATGTGTTAAGGGGGGGTTTGGAGTATAGTAATTTGGGAAACTCTCGAGACGATGGGGGGCCCAGTGAATGACTTGAAAATGATGGGACCCGCAGGCCACTAAAACCATATTGCCTGTTCTACGGGGGAAATACCCCTTCCTTGTCCCTTCTCTCTTATGGAATAAAGGCGGTTTCGGCCCCCAAAAGAAAACAGATAACTTTCCCATCTCAAGAGCTGAACAAAAAGTGACCTATGGATTGAACGAATAAATGTGGTAAAGGCGAATTCGTACGTTTTAAAAGTAAAGGGAGCTTTAAAAAAGAAAGAGGATTTAAAAGGGATTGCTGCAAGAAACAACAAAGGAAAACACAACCATTGCAGAACGGTTAGGCTTGTTTTCCCTGCTAACACGGGTTTTGAGGTCAATTTGGGTTTTACAAAGCTTCTTTAGAAAACCAAAAAAAAACCTTCGGTTCGTTTTCGTCATGACGAGGAAATTACGTTTTTTTTTACTACGACCCAACATTCAAGAAAACTTTTACAAAATTGCTAACACCCAAACCCCAGCTGCCCCCCCCAAAGATCCCTAAAGAATTATTGTTTCCAAAATGTAAATGTAAATGGTTTCCTAAATTCTGTTGTGGGGCAAGTTGCAAACCCTTCGATTTCCCAAATGTCTGATATTGGCTGGGGGATTGGTCAAGGCTCCACCATCATAATCACTTCGTGCAGGCTTACAGGGTTAAAAAAGAGTTTGTACAAAACCTCCCCCGTAGATGCTAAAATGTCAGCGCGGGGGTCACATTGCTTGGAAATGCTCATTGTCACACTGGTGTGCAGTGTGTCCCAAGGCCCTCCTTCTCCCAGTGCTTGAATGTCAAGAAAACACCAGACCGTTGCATTAGAATGTATCAATTGTAAGACTCCAGGAGTCACAGCGTCATTGACTGCAAGCGAAAGCTCCCCACATCGCCAGCCGCAGAGCCCCCGCCTCACCCATCACCCCCCTGATGGGGAAAATAGGCCTACCGTATTCATGTTAAATATGACCCTTCCCCTGAACTCGAAAATTTGGGTTTTGCGAGTACTCTGGGAGTACTTCAAAAAGGCCGATTAAGTTGCTATAACACAGAATGTGCTGGTGTTAAACCATCTGTCTGGCGAGTCAGCTTATCAGCCACCTGACCAGCGATGGGGACTTCATACTTCTGATGACGCTAGTCTTGCTGGGGTGGTACACAACATGCGCTGCGCATAACAGTACTGGAAAGCAACAAGGTGTTTGAAACAACAACTTCCCCCGGGGAAAAAAAACTTAAAAGGGGTTTTGCAAATGAACATCTCCCCACAATAGTCGCCATTATAAAAATGAGTGGGGGTGGATGAACAAATGATGATTGCGTGGTGTTAATAATAAAAAAAACGATAAATCTGTGTGGTTTTTCAATCACAGTGAAGATGATAAGGGCAGTGAAGCCCATTGAAGTCAACCTGTTGAGTGTAATGTTTGAAAATATGAGTGGGGGAATCCCGTTTGTATAATGGTGTATGTATCACGGGCCCATAAGTGGGGAAGTGATACAGTGATGATATGATGAGTGTAATAAAGGGGAGAGTTAGTGCGGGGATAGTGTCACCTTCCATACATTCACGACAAAGAGCGCAGTGCCTCTGGTAAAAGACTCCCAAAGGTCTAAAATGGAAGTGCACTTAGGAGCTCATGGTAAGGATAATACGATAAAATTGTATTGATTATTTTTTTTGTTATTTATAATTTTTTTTTCATTTTGCTGAAAAAATTGAAAACTACCCGGGACTTTTTTAAGGAAAACCAAAAACCGTATAAACACCTTTTAATTTGGGAAATATTGTCATTAGAAAAGTTTTCTGACCTGCAATAAAGAACCCACTGAATCCATTGATATTTTGTGTCTACAAGGTGCGAGCCCCTGAAAAACCCCCAACCCCCTAAATTCCCAGTTTGTTACATATAACCTCAAATTACTAATTCTTGTTTTCAAAAATTTTTTAAAAAAATCACTTCCCCAATTCTTGCACATAAGAAAACAGGGGGGAAAAGAAACAGGGTGTTAGGATTTATATTGGGGAACTTGCTTAAACATATTTAACTTGTACGCTCCTGCTGATAAGTTTAATTATTTGGGGCCCCCCCCAACTTGTGCTCAGTCTAAACCTACTCTATTATTGGTGTTTTTAAAATGCAAGACAAAAAAGCTTTGGGAAACTTCAGTTTGGTAATCGAAAATGGAAATCAACTGTTGTCACTCTTAAACAGTCATGATAATGTGCAAATTGTAGGTGACCTTGAACCCACACATACTAGGGAGGTGTCCTTGTTTGTGTCTTGGCTTCAACATTACTTCTGCCACGTGGTTTCCTTTTGAAACGATATAGCGTTGATCTTTTCCCCAAGGCTAACCTCTTAGAATTTTAATACTATTCCCCCTGGTGGGATATTCAAAGGGAAAAAGTTTTAATGTTTCCCTGATAACATGATTTTTTGTTGCACTGTGTGATGGTAAAAACCCTTGAGTTCCCCTTTTCGAGATTTTAAACAATGCCCTTGTGGCATATTAAAAACTTTTGAGCCCCTCTAAAAACCCCCTACTACTCTAAATCCAAAATTCCTAAAAATCATAAGCTTATAAAAAAAAACCCATTCAATGTTCAAAAACTTCGAACTTGAAATTTTGCCGCAGACTAGGCCTACCCTTAGAAACCATCGTACCCCTGAAATGCTAAAAGCCTCTTCCAAACTGCCCTTGTGTGCCAGAGCGTATACAGAGCTGCGGCAAAAACGGGAAAAATTTGTAATTGGTCTCAACCAACCCCCACTTACCCGGGGCAGGGAGGGCATAAATAGAAAAAAAAGAACGGGCAGTCGCGCACCCCCCATCCCCTTTCAAGGGCGAATGAGTTAGTAGTGCTTTGGGGTCTAATCTAGTATGCGTCTTCCCATACCACACAGGAAAAATTTTTGGACAAATATGATGCAAGGGAAACTTTTTGCTTTATGCTCAGCAAGGGAGATGCTGCAACATTTTTTTCACTAATTTTGAACTTGTGCAGCACTAATAAGGGCAATCCCCGTCGCCCGGTGTGATGGGTTTTCTTACAACATACCGATTGCTGTGTCGGTACCAGGTAAACCTTTACTTTAATTTTATAACATGAGTTATTCACTGGGGGCTCCCCAAATCATGGACCCAAAAGCCTCATTATTCCCCTTCCTAAGCCCAATCAACAAAACTCATTTCGCCCAATTCCCTTTCTAGCCTGTGTAAAACATTTGAAAGGATGATTTTTAATTTTGTCTTTGACGAAATTTAAAGGGAAATTTTTGTAACCCGGTTGATGGGTTCATGCATGGAAGGATGTGATCTTGCATTACCACCTTTTCACTCGCACACTGAAGCCCTACCCCTACGTTTCCTTTGACCTTAAATCCGCTTTTGATGTAGCCAACAGCATGTAAACATTAGGAACTTGCCAGAATGGATGTTGGAGGATGGCTTCTCCGCTGATTAAAGGTACCCTTTCCCAAAAGAAAAATCGTCGTGTTGTTCCAGGGAATAGAAGTTAAATAAAGATTTTGAATTAGGAACCCCGGGGTGTGTTTGTCCCCCCTTTTTAACATTTTGTTTTTTGCCTTTCTTAATGCCTTTCCAGCCCGCCCACATTTATGGTTAGTTTGTGATGACATAAAGATTCACACTACCCATTCTCCAAAACCCCAAACATTCTTAATATGTTTTACCTTTTTCGGACCTGGGGGGTTTAAAAATCTCAGGGGGTAAAACAAAAATACTCAACAGGCGTCTCCTCGGCAGAGGGCACGTTCGTCAGTCCGTTGCATGATGGGTCTCTTTAAAAAGTAAGCAGTACAGGGACTAGGCTTTGAGGTTCCCAAATTGGACTGTTGTAACAGGCTTTGTCGCCAAAACAAAGAAAGGCTGAGAGCATTAGAGTTGTGGCGGTTTTCATCCCAGGTTGGTTTCTAATGTTAAAAAGTGAAAATGATGTATTTGCTTATATTGATCATTTGGGTTTATTTCAGCCCCCCTACTTGCACTCGTGTTGACTGGAAACTTGGGGGCTGGAAAAATCAAAACGAAGCAATGGGGTCTCCTAGGTGCCCTCTATGCCAAAAATTTTAAAAATCGGAAAAACTTAAATTCCAAGCATTAGAGACGTGTTACTGAAAAAAATATCCTTATTGGGGGGCAAATATGCTTGGAGCCATTCAAACCCCTGCACAGAAACCCCCCAAAATTTTTTCAGCCTGGGGAACATCCTTCCAGATGGATCAAAAAAACTGGAACCCACCCCGCATGAACCAGCTACATGATCTATAAAAAGTGGAAACAGAGACATTCCCCGCCCCCTGGGTATTTCCCTTCCAAAATCCCTTTCCCCCATTTCCCCCCCAAAAAATCTTCTTTAAAAACAACCAAAACTTGTCTTGAAACCAAACATGTGCCTTAAGCTGTATTTATAACTTAGTCACACAGAACTCTTTTCCCAAAATTATTTACGCGATTTCTGTTCACCAGTCACGGTGCAGCTGGTAGTGTCGTTGTCACCAAGTGATGGGTTCATAAAAAAATTGGGCACGCATCAATTAAAGGGGGCCCCTACCCTTCAAAAAGAACTGTTTGTATCCCTTTCACTCAAAAGTGTCCCTGTTTTTAAGGTTGACCTTTTAATTTTTACTGATTCCTTTTTCTCCATAAATGTTCAATCATTAAATATAAAAAGTGGCATGCTTTTGTCAAAACCGACATGAATGGTAAGATTTGGACGTGGAGTAGAGTGACTGGTGGGTTCATCTCACTTGGGTTTTTGTGATGATAGAACTTATAAATTGGCTAAAACTGTATTTTCAAAGAGGGGGGAATTTACAATCTTGGGTGTCAGTTAGCAGTTTGAGAAAAAAATAAAACGAAAAAAATTCAAATAACTTTATGATTAAACTTAGGGAGATTGACAAAGTCAGCCTTATCATCATTCCATCATGCAGGAGGAGCCCCATGTCTATGGGCATCCAACAAAATAAGCAGACTCTTGGGGGTCACTTTAAAAATGCCCGGCCCCCCCGGCGGGTTAAGGGTCTGAGTTAAATCAACCCCCCACCCCCGAAGTAGCCCAAAAGAAATGGGAATTTTTCCCAAGGAAAATTTCCTATTGGTAAATTTTTTTTGGTACTGGAGTGGTTTAATGGGTTTTGAACATACCGGGGTTCAAGGGGGGTAGTTTTTTTCCCCAGGGGGGGGTTTCAAAACCTTTGGAGAAAAACCCCCACCTTGCCAAAAGAAATTTAAACTTCCCAAAACTTTTTCCCCTTTGGGCAAAGTCGGGGGTGTTTTGTTTGTTAGTGTTTGTGGTGGTTTTTTGTTTTGGTTTGGGTTTTTTGTGTGGGAAAAAAAAAGGGGGTGTGGGGTGGTTGTGTTGTGTTGGGTTTTTGTGTTGTGGTGGGGGTGTGGGGGTGTGTGAGGGGGGTTGTGTGTTGTGTGGGGTGGGTTGGTGTGGTGTGGTGTGTGTGTGGGGTGGGGTGTGGGGTTGTGTAGGGTGTGTTGGTGTGTGTGGGGTGTGTGTGTGTGTGTGTGGTGTGTGGGTGTGTGTGTGCGTTGTTGGGGGGGTGGTGTGGGTGTGGGTGGGGTGTGTGTAAGTGTTTTGGGTGGGTTTAGGGTGTGTTGTGGGGGGGGTTTTGGGTGTGTGTGTGGGGTGTTGGGTGTGTGTGTGTGGGGGGTGGTGTGTGGGTGTGCGTCCTTGTTTTTATGCATATTTTGTACGTCGTGTGCACATGTCCCTGCGTGCGCCCTCGTGTGTGTTTTGGGCGCGCGGCGCTGTGTGGGTGTTGATCCCCCTTAATATTTGTATTTATAAATCTTTACAATTTTGACCCGGGGTTGGGCGTATCATGGTTTTATTACTTGTAATTTGTTCATGACTGTAAACCCTGTATAGGATGAAGCGATTCATTACCTCTGTAAACTTGCCTGATATGACCAGATCACCCGGAATTCATTCCTTTGTAACTAGTTTAGCTTCTAACTTTGGGGGCCGCACGGACCCATTTGTACCTTTTTTTTCTTTTGACTACCGCCCCAAGGGTGGGTATGGGGGCATAAAGATATTAAACTAAAGTTGTGTGGTGTGTGTGTGTGTGTGGGTGTGTGTGTGGGGTTTTGTTTTTGTTGTGTTGGTTGTGGGTGTGTGTGTGTGTGTGTGTGTGTTGTGGTGTATGTGATCAACAATCAATATTTGCACCAATAAATCATTACAGTTGGAAAAGGGTGTGGAAGTGTGAATTGTCATTACTCTATAATTTGTTCATGATTGGCCCAAAATTAAAAGTAAGTAACCGTTCTACAGAAAATTTATTTTCCCTTTTTAATTGGGCTCATTACCTTTTTACCCAGTTTCAGCTACAAAACTTTGGGGGCCCAGTCCCTGGGCCATTACGTACCTCTGTAATCTGTAAATACCTTTTTAATTGTCAGGTTTTTGGGCCAGATTACCGGAGTTCATTTCCTTTGTAAAACTTTTGTTTTTAGTTTTATTACCTTTGTAAATTGTGATTCATTATTTGTAAATTGTGGTTCATTACCTTTTTAAAAATTTTGAGTTTTTTTCTCTAACTTGCAGCTTTCAAAAAATTTTGGGGTCCAGTCCGGCCTTTGTACCTCTGTAATCTTTTGACTACCGCCCCCAGGGTGGGTATGGGGTGCATATAAACATATTAAACTAAAAAACTTCCCGTGTAGCACCTTACGAAGAATCTTTTCACTGTACCCATCATTCTTTCGTACAGTCCTCCCTGCCCAAAGGGGGTTGGGAGAATAAATTTCCAGACACCCCCGTGGGTCAACAAGACTGTACATATCACTTTATTTATTCCATCAGTGTTGGCACCCCTACAAAATGGTGGGGATTTTTTCTGAGATCATCAATCTTGGCAGGATCTCCAGCTGCAAATTTTCCGGAAAAGTGTAGAATGTTTGCAGACAAGCCTGAGCCATTTAGATGAACAGCCAAATAGCTGTACTAGTAAAAAAACAAAATACTCCCCCCCCAAAAACACCATTGAATACCCGTTAAAATGATTTTAAATTCCCTTAAAGTTTTTTTTCTTTAAGGATTTAAAAGCGGTTTTCAGAAATTTGGTTATTGTTTGGTTTACATGTATAAAATTGGATTACAGGTGACACTAGAACGTTAGCATGGCAGCATTTGGGCATACTTATTTTTTTTAATTGTAAAAAAAATTTCAAATTATAGGTAAGTTGGTATTATGGTTTAAATGACTAAAACTGTTTGTGAGTTTGCAAAGTGAAAAGTTTTGTGTTGGCCAAAATTTTAGTTTCGTTTGGAGTATCACAGGATTCATTATTTTAAAACGAGATTAAAATTTTTTTTTTGGTAAAAGAGTGAGCGAGTGGCCCAATTTTGTCCACTCCGGTCACTCAAATGGTTTACCAACTGCACGCGTTCCTTTGGGCAATGGTGGAGGACCCGGGTAATGGGTTCTGGACACCCCCGACAATTACAACGACTTTATAACCCATTTTTCCTTTGCCGTCTTGTGGAATCCAGAAGGTTTCCCCAAAACGTAAAGGGCCTGTACCCCAACCCGGGATAGTTATTATGGGTTAAAAAACTCAAGGTTGTAGGTATGGTTTTGGGCGCAAGATAGGGTCTTGATATTCCCCCCAATTCGATTTTGTAACCTGCCCTTTCACCCAATTACACATCCTCTAAAACAGCCCCCGCTTTTTATTATTGAGCCTTTTACAATTTTTCCCTCCATCATTAATTTAATCTCATCCTGTAGGTTTCTTCTTGTACCTCGGTAGCCAGTATTTCAGGGGATGGGGAAAATTATATGAGTTTATTCATCTTACTTATAAATTTAACACTAACCTTGTCACGTAATCAGCTTGGGTAAGGAAGAATACCTATTAATGTCAATGGCTAAGGAGGGACTACTGACTGGAGCAGTGCTCACCGTAATTTCGACAGGGCAATATGTGCCTTTTTGAAACGGCCGTTAATTTTGCACCAGCCAATTTGGGCCCCTTTAAACCACGAAAAAGCACTCACAAATTTTTCATAAGTCAAGCCTCGAGACAAGAAGTCAGCCGGATTCTCGTCCCAGAATGTGATTAAAGGTTAACATCTGCTGACCCAAACTGTTATATTTCTCCTGCATTTGATAGATTTCAGCGATTCTGTTTTGTACATACACAATCTTACTGTTACCATTACATCCATTGTAAGGATTTCCTCGTTATCAGACCAAATTACGGTTGTCGCTGATATTTATCTCTCGCAATTTTTTTCTTATATAATTGGCTAATTTGAACACCCACATAAATGGCCGTTAATTCCAACTGAAAGGGAAGGTACGTGATTTGACTGGAGCCACCTTTGCCCTGACATAACAAGAGAAATGGCACTATTACATTGAAGGTAAGCGACTGCTCCATATGCTAATTTCGAAGCATCGCAAAAAATGTGGAGTACATTTCTCCATCTTGACTGGCCACATTACGTGGGAAAATCCCACATTGGTAATTTTACATATTCACCTATTAGTTCTTCCCACCTTTCAACAAATTCCTCAGGTAGGGTTTCATCCCAAGCACACTTAAGCTTCCCTGCTTCTTGTATCAACAATTTTCCCCTTATTTGGTAAGTGGGGACACTAAGCCTAGTGGATCGAAGCATTTTGAAACTTCCGCAAATAAGACTCTCTTGGTTAATTTATTGGGCATGCTGTAGTTATTAGACTTTAACGATAACAAGTCTCTCTCTGTGTCCAAGTCAGTCCCCGCACATTACCTATATTTAGACACTTCAACTCTAGGGTTGTCTTTATTTATTTGAACCCTTAAACTGGACGAATTACTGTTTCATTCCCTCAGGGGCATATTTGCACCTTGCATTAATTCATTAGCCCCTTCATTATGCTCATTAGTTCCTCTTCAGTAGACGTCACCCCCAGGAAATTGTCCACTTTAAAATTGTTTACCCATTACTCCACTCGGGTGGACCACCCTACGCTTAAGGTGTGCATTTATCTTTGCCTGGAGTAGGAACGGACTGGAGGTAGCACCAAACAATACACTCCTGAAGCGAAAAGTCTTCAGGGGACTAAGTGGGTCATTGGATTCTCGGGCCATAAGAACCTAGTGCAATCCCGGTCAGCCTCCTGCAGACCCCCTCTCAGATAGCTTTATTATGCCGCCGTAAAGGCATAATTCTTAACCCTGAAGTTTAATAATATGTCTCCCAGTTTTTCCGTCAACGACGGACCTGTCATCAAACAGTCATTCAAACTAGGTACTTTTTGTTACTCCTGGCACTACAATTAAACACAATCCTCAGGGAGTGGTCTTAGAATCCTTCTTCACTCCGTGGTGTGGCAAATAGTGACCATAAATCTGGGCTTTCTCGGAGGTACCTCCTCTATGAATTTATTTTTTAACTGCTCATTAATTATATCATCGTAAGCAGTCAACAGTTCTGGTGTCTTGCTCAGTTTGTGGAAGCTGAGCCTTTAATTGCCCATACGCCATCCGGTAATTAGTTGGTAGGTCTGGATGGTTCAGCTCCACGGAAGTCTCACCCAGTATTGTCCAGATTCAAATTTAACATCCTTCTGGTATTGTTCTTGAGTAAAGGAATCATCTGGACTTCTTCATTACACTGATCCCTATGCTGTCCCAAATTTCCCAAAAATTTATAACAGGTTCAACTTATCTCTATTGAAGTATATTTTTTACTGGGGTGATATTTCATGAGTAAGACACACCGTAACTGTAAATTTTTGGCTTCCTCCCGTCATTCATTATCG
Source organism: Cherax quadricarinatus (assembly GCF_026875155.1). NCBI lineage: Eukaryota > Metazoa > Arthropoda > Malacostraca > Decapoda > Parastacidae > Cherax > Cherax quadricarinatus. The sequence goes on from NW_026465279.1 coordinate 13,205, forward strand.
TACGAGGAAGCCTGCCATACATCACGTGACCTCCTGCGGTCCTTAGAAGGGTGACTCCGCATTTTTTTTGTAATACCTTTACAAAGGTGGCATGTGGTCATACCTATCAAAATAAACTATTGGTCCCAAAGAAACATTATTTAACCAGAAGGTGCCAAATTTACCTTACTTGAAAGCCTTTCAGTAGCGTTTCCAAGCCCTATTGTAGATATTTTCTCTGGGAGCCTATCCACAATTACGGCATTAATACGTTTTCTCTCATTGCCCAGCCTGACAGTTACATAACAGTGTCGTATGACTGGGCCTTCTTATTCGAGGAAAACCAGATA
>NW_026465280.1:0-13883 GCF_026875155.1 Cherax quadricarinatus
GGAACAACCAGATGGGGACACCCAGCAAGGAATACACCAACAAGTGTTGGACGAAAAATACATACAGATGAGGAGGAGGTGAAGAAACTGCTAAGGGAAAATCGATACATCAAAGGCAATGGGACCGGACAACATCTCCCCGTGGGTCCTTAGAGAGGAGCAGATATGTTGGGGGTGTGCCACTTACCACAATCTTCAACACATCCCGGGAAACTGGGCAACTACCGAGGTATGGAAGAGGGCAAATGTAGTTCCCATTTTTAAAAAAGGAGACAGAAAAGAGGCACTAAACTATAGACCGTGTCATGACGTGTAAAGTATGCAAAATTATGGAGAAGATTATCAGGAGGAGAGTGGTGGAGCACCGGGAAACGGAACAGGATATAAATGCCAACCAGCACGGATTCACGGAAGGCAAATCCTGTGTCACAAACCTTCTGGAGTTTTAGATAAAAAAAACAGAAGTAAGACAAGAGAGAGAGGGGTGGGTTGATTGCATCTTCTTGGACTGCAAGAAGGCCTTTGACACAGTTTCTCACAAGAGATTAGTGCAGAAGCTAGAGCATCAGCGCATATAACAGGAAGGGCACTGCAATGGATCAGAGAATACCTGACAGGGAGGCAACAACGAGTCAGGTACGTAATGATGATCACAGTGGGCACCTGTGACGAGCGGGTCCCACAGGGGTCGGTCCTAGGACCAGTGCTATTTTTGGTTATGTGAACGACATGACGGAAGGGTTAACTCAGAAGTGTCCCCTGTTTGCAGATGATGTGAAGTTAATGAGGAGAATTAAATCTGATGAGGACCGGGAAAGGACTTAAAAGAGACCTGGACAGACGGGGACACCTGGTCCAGCAAATGGCTTCTCGAATTTAATCCTGCCAAATGCAAAGTCATGAAGAAAAGGGGAAGGGGCACAGAAGACCACAGACAGAGTATAGGCTAGGTGGCCAAAGACTGCAAACCTCACTCAAGGAGAAAGATCTTGGGTGAGTATAACACCGAGCATGTCTCCCCGGAAGCACACATCAATCAATAACTGCTGCCCGCATATTGGGCGCCTGCAAACCTGAGAACAGCATTCCGATACCTTAGTAAGGAGTCATTCAAGACACTGTACACCGTGTAAAGTCAGGCTCATACTGGAGTATGCAGCACCTGATAAAACACGTCAAGAAACTAGAGAAAGTACAAAGGTTTGCGACAAGGTTTGTTCCAGAGCTAAGGGGAATGTCCTATGAAGAAAGATTAAGGAAATCGGGCCCGACGACACTGGGGACAGGAGGGTCAGGGGAGACAGATAACGACATATAAAATACTGCGGGAATAGACAAGGTGGACAAAGACAGATTTTCCAGGGAGGGGACACAGAAACAAGAGGCCACAATTGGAAGTTGAAGACACAAAGAGTCAAGAGAAGTAGGGAAATATTTCTTCAGTCATAGAGTTGTAAGGCAGTGGAATAGCCTAGAAAATGAGTAGTGAGGCAGGAACCCTACACATTTATAAGACGAGGTTTGATAAAGCCATGGAGCGGGGAGAGAGGGCCCAGTACCCAAACCGGTGAAGAGGCGGGGCCAGGGGCTAGGGCTCGACCCCTGCAACCACAAATAGGTGAGTACAACTAGGTGAGTACAGACACACACACACACACACACACACCACACACACACACACTCAAACACACAAACTCAAATACTCTCTCCATACTAATTTATTAGGGAAAACCTTAACACCAATTTTTTATTGATGGTAAAAAATTTAATCAGCAGTCAGGTGGCAGACCTCAGTACCAACAAAAAGCAAACAGATCCAGATTTTTAACGTTGCTGCCAACCAAAGTCAAAAAGGGAAAAAAGTGATGAATGTATTTTAACCATTGAATAAATGTTGGTGCCAGACGATGTGGGTTTATATCTCCGATACGATCTCCTGTATTTTCCTACTACAATCTTAGTGTTTTAGGAATGGATGAAAGAAAAAATCGAGTGAGCGTCATTTCGGGGGTAAAAAAAGTCTTCTTTTTGAAAATCATAAAAAATTGGGCCCCGACGGTTCAAGCTGACAGGAAGATGACATTTACTCAAATACCATGCATTACTTATAGGATTAGTCACCCCCACCAAAACTGGACATTATACGGGAAAAATCGCTTGACCAAGGGAATCGCACTATGTGCTGTCTGCGACATGCGATGTAGGTCAGAATTTTGGGCATAAAAAATTTTGAGATGTTTTGCAACGGAAGATTCACAGCATGAATGTGTAGACTACACAACAAAACAACTGCTTAGTTTTTAAGTCAACCTGGCCAGATTTTTAGGGAAGTTTCCAGCATTTGTTAATCCTGCAAAAAATTAAGGGGCCCAACCCGTACAATTTTTTTTTTTCCATGAACAGTGGCCACGAGTGATGTATGTATATAAAAATATAAATATATATAAAAATATAAAAAAATTTTATATATATATATAATTAATAAAATTAAAATTAAAAAAAAGTGCAATACGTTCAAAATTTCCCTTTTAAACATGAACGAGCACACCAATACATTTTAATCCATTTTTGCGCATTGAATGTTAGAGCTATTTTTGGAGCAAATATCTCGTGCAAATGGGGTAAGAATGGGCTGGGCTTATGGAATTTCTGGTAACTTCTCGGATCACTGAGCCCCAAAAACTTTTAGTAAATGAAAAAATTTTATATCAAAAACCTGCTACGGCGGTCAAAAATATTGAGGGGTCGACGAAGGGATAAGGGGGGAAATCACGGATCCTTGGAATTCAACCATTTTTTCACTTTTGGCGCGCGCACGCACAACACCACATACTCGCACACCGCAAACACCGCACACAACACACACACAACAACACAACCAACCACACACACACACACACAACACCCACCCACACCCACACACACACAAATTTTAGGAAGACTTTTTTATCCAGAGTTGTCAGAAGGGAATATCGGGCAAGTGGTATTTGGGGTGGAAACCATACATATTTTTTAAACGGGGTTTGATAAAGCTCAGGACAGGGGAGTGAAACAGTAAGCCAAATGAAAGGCGGGCCAGAGCTACGTATCGACCCCTGCAAATAAAAAGATAAGTCAAACAAACACACGAAGCAGTATCTTTAAAATAAGCCCAAAGTTTTTAATCGTTCTAGGCTGTCCAAGATATTTTTACGTCAGTACTGAGTGAATCAGTGAACATACCTACAAGAGTGTAACAGCCTCAAAAGTGTGAAAAAGGATAAGATCAAGAATTTTACAATTTAAATTTGAATGCGGTGTTACTGGAAGGGGTGTGAGGGAGGGTAGCCAGCAACACTTTAAACAAAACAAAAAATTTTGGGTACAATTATAAAAAGTTGCGCTCTCGTCAACCCCGCTGAGGATACCTAGACTGGGGGGTAGATGAAACCCTTGTTGTTACGTTTTTTTGGGATGTGTAGGGGAGGGGTTTAAATTGGGGGACTCAAGAGGGGGGGAATTCCAAACTTTTGGAAAAAGGGTAGAGACCTGAGGAGTCCCACTAACCAGGGAAAGCTGGGAAGGAATTTGGGACATTGTTGGAGGGGCCTCGGGGGGGTTTTTTTCTTAGAATTGACAGTTTCTTAGCCCCTTTCCCAAATTTTTCTTTTTGATTTCCTTTTTTCCTCTCGGGACAGATACAAAAACAGCAATTTTTACCATTGCAAGGGCACACTTGGGTTTTTTTTTTGTTTTTACAATTTTTAAAAAAAGTTCCCAGAGCATTCTGCAATCAGTGTTTGGCTACTGTATTTTTTGTGGGAGACCAAAGCGTAAAAATTTTTAACAGTGGAACACTGACAAACCGCTCAAAAGAGATTTGGTCGGGGTACTCGGTGCCAAAAAAATTCGAAGCCATTTTGACTCACTAGTTTGGGTTCTTTAGGTGTCCCCAAGTATTAAAATTTTTAATGTTTCCTTTTTTTGCCAGGGTTTTGAAAATTTTGCGCTTGGGCCAGAAATTTTGAATTCCTCAATAAAGTCACAAGAATTCATTCACGTGCTACTCTCATGATGCCCGTTAATTCTGGCAAAAAACCCCGTTCGATGTGCTTGATTGCTTTCAGTGCAATTGAAAGGGGTGGATAAACCAAAAATCTTCAAAGTAGGCGTCCTCAAAATTTGAATTTAAATCTTCTTCAGAAAAAGAGGGGAAAATACTACCCCACGAGAGTTGCAAAAACATCCACGGGGGCAACATTGAATTTGGGAAACCCAAAGCATCTAAATTTTTTTCATCGCTTTTGGGTTTTTCACAAACCGAAAATTTCTCTATCCGCCCAGAGTCCAGGAAGGTACACTGGGATGTAATTACTTAACAAAAGGGTCTTTCCCTTTTGTTAGTTAACATTCCAAATTTTAGCTACTTTGAAAGGCAGCCCCCCAAATACCTACCCTCGAGTGTGAGGGGGGCCAGGGCCAAGGCAAAGATCGGCCGGGTTTTAAAAACCCAACGGGCAACCGAAAGAAAAAAACCTTGATTAACCGCCAAAGCGAATTTCCGAAAAAAAAATAGGAAAGTCAGAAGGAAGCAATTATGTAGTAGTTTGTGCGTGGGGGCCGTGACTGTTTGTGTGAGGGAGGATGGGGGAAGGGTGGGGGAAAAGGGGAAAGAGGGGTGAACAAGCAAGCAAATCACCGCCCTTTCCCTCTTGATGGGATGGTGCTCGAATGACTGCAAGCAATTTCCTCTCACTCTGGTTTGAGAACTACTCAGGGTAACCCAGAAAAATCTCGAGTAACAGTGTTCGGAGTTTTCTATGCCGAGAATTACTCAGGGTAACGAAGAGCAGGAACGACGACGTCTTTTCCCCCAGGCGGCTGGGCGGCTTCCGTGTCTGTGTCGGCTGTCTCGGCGTTCAAGTGGTTTCCCTCAATGAATTTCCACTATGAAATCTCTGGGTAGTTTCAGACACAAAAAAACCATTTGGAACAGGTGATTATTGAATTTTTTTTTAATGTTGTAAAAAGGTTCTGTTGCTTTGAAAAATTTCCCAACTCAATCATGTGTCTCCTGAGCACCAGGAAAGTTTAATGTTCCCTAAAAACCAATAATTTATTACCTCAGTTTCCACCCTGATGGACACAGAAAAAGATCATCAGCATTTCTGTAATAGATGAAAAATGTCTTGTCTTGAGGGATTGAGAAAATTTCTTTTTGAAAATTAATTATTGTTGAAAAAACATAGAGACATGGGGGGAAAAATTAGAGCAGGGTTTTTGGGGTTGAGGATACCAACAAACACCACACACCAAAACATACACATCACAGCACTACGTACACAGCATACACCACAAACACTACACACCAAGACACTTTACACACCACAACACACACACACCACAACACCTACAACACTACCAAAACCAGAACACACCACTACAACAACCACAACACACAACCAAAATACACCACAAACACAACCACAATACACCACAACACACAACCACAATACCCCACAACACACAACCCAAACCCCCACAACACACAACCAAATACACCACAACACACAACCAAAAATACACCAAACCAAAAAAAAACCACAATACCCACAACCCCACATACCCACACACTCCCGACCCTGTAAGAGTTTGCAGCAAAAAAAAAAAATAGCACAAACAAGCATGAAAAAATTCCCTCCTTTCCCTCATTCCACTTTTCGGGGGACGCAATCACAGGTACACTGGGACTCTGCACCTCCCTAGAAAATGGAGAACTCATCAAAAATTTCATCTCTAACAGACGATCCACATACCGCACCTCTAAATTAACTTTAAATATAAAATGCTTTTCCGGAAGAATCTAGCAGCGGGGCTGAAGGTTAGCTGGGTCGGGTTTATTATGGTTTTGGGTTGTTAAATTTGGTTGTTGGGAGGTAGTTAGGTTTATTTTTAACTTTGATATTGTTATTTTTGTTATTACTGTTTTTACTGTTGTTACCACTTTTATTTCCACCTTGTTTTTTTGGCCTTGTTCGACCTTTTGTTAATGTTCCCTTTTACCATTGTTGTTGTTAACTTCCTCCCAAACGTCCTATTCGACGCTTCAAATTTTCAACCCTGTTAATATTATAAAAAAGACAAAAATTATGTATGGGGGCAGATGAGCGGGTATTTTATGTAGTACCTTTTTAGGATGCTTTGTTTATGTACCATAAAAAATGAATAGAAAGTTTGGTGCGAAAAACCACTGTAAAAATGTAAAATTTCAAACTTTTTTTGGGGATTTCTAAAAAAAACTAGGACCTTTTTAAAAATGTGATTTTAAATGCATGTTTTTTTTGGGGTATATACTGTTATGTGTTTGGTTGCAGTGGTTAGTCACGCCCTACCCCACCCTTTGTTTGCGCTACTAGGTTCCCCTCCCTATGTGTGGTGTGTGTGTAGTTTGTGTGTGTTTTGTGGTGTGTGGGGTTGTGTGGTGGTGTTGTGGTGTGGTTGTGTGGTGTGGTGTGCGTGTGTGTTATATGCGTGTACATGGGTGCAAACGCGCGACGAGATACAGACGATGATTCCCATAGAGTTGTGGAACTTAAACTGTTTAATAAACAGGTTTTCAAAAGCTTTAAAAAAACTTTGTTCAGTTTTAAATAACATTTCGGTCAAGTAACAGTGATAAAAGTGCTTAAAATCCAGTGTCCCGAGTGTTTTCAAAACTAACTCCGGGGAGTTCTTCTTCCGTTTTATGTCGAAAAAACCAAAAATGGGATTTTGAGGGGGCCCAAAATTGTCCCCCTTTTTTAAAGGACCATATAAACCATGGCCTAAAAATTTTTAATTTATTTTAGGTTTTATTTTTTCTTTAAGGTTTTTCGAAAAAAAAATTACTCTTAAACGGCCAAAAAAAATAAAGGTGAAGGTTTTGAAGTATTAAAAACTTTTTTTAAATTTCATGTTAAAGTTTACTTTTTTTTTCAAAGATTTAAATAACCAAAAAAATTTCTTCATAAATTCCCCAAATTTGGGGGCAAACAAAAGCTATTAAAAAAAATAATCAAAATAAAATTAAATTTAGGTCAAATTTTGAAACTGCCCCCCAAAAAAACCATTCTCCAAAAATCTAATTTATAACCCTCTAATATTTACGACATTTTAAATTTGGCAAGTTGGTGGGTAAACAGCCCAAAGTCCATCTGACCAGACCAAATCCAGGTGACCAGATTCAAAGTCCCTGACCAACCCCAAATCCAGGGACCAATTAAAAGTCCATTAAACAACCAAACCCAGGTGCCCAGATTCAAAGTCCATCTGACCGACTCAAAGTCCAGGGCCCAAATTTTCAAAGTACATCTACCAAACCCAAGTCCAGGTGAGGGGACAAGTCCATCTGACCAACTAAAAGTCCAGGGGACCAGATTAAAATACATCGACCAACCAAAGTCCAGGGCCCGGATTCAAAGTCCCCGACCAAACCAAAGTCCAGGGCCCAAAATTCAAAGTCCTCTGACCAGCCCAAAAGTCCTCTGACCAACCACCTCTAAGAACACCAGAGAAAAATTTTGGAAGAAAATAAGAGAAGACTTTCATTTTGTCTTAAAAAAAATCTAGTCACAAAGAAAATGTGAACCTTCCGGGGAACAAAACACGGTACTGAAAAGTCAAAAAGGCAAAATACCGGAGTGGAAAAATACACAAAAGGACCGAAACGTGGGCGTTAGCTCCTCTCTCCTATGTGCGGTTTACATGTGCTTTTTTAAAAATTTTAAGCGACCATAAGAGGCGTTCTCCAGATCAATTTCTTTTTTTAACTTAACTATTTTTTTTTTTTTTTTGAGTTTTACGGGAGACGTGATTAGTGCAGGAATCACCCTTTCTACACGCATCATGTTAAAGTTGGAAGGTGTCACAAGACACATCTCACATTGTTGACGGGAAATCATTTCACAATCTTTTTTACCAAAATTTACTCAAAAACAAAACAATTTTCCCTCGAGAAAAACACAGAGCTAAAAATTTTGAAGGTGACCAAAAGAGACACCTTCGGGTACAGCGGGAAGCCTTGTTTTTCAAGTTTCTAACTTTCTATTACTGGCAAATTTTGTACCACGTAGGGTAAACTTTTAAAACATCTCCCAAAAATACGAAACCATTCAGATGAGATAAGAAATTTAAAACCCCTCGGAAGAAGCTTTTTCAAGCGGGAATGTCTTTCAAAATTTCCCCGTGGGTACCTCATTCCAAAATTGCATCAACCTTTTCTATTTTAAACAACAACAAACTTAAATTTGAAGCCAATTGGATGATCTTCCAGTTTTTTAAAATAAAACTTTTCTAAAAAAAATGGGTAAAAACAGGCAGCCACGTCCCGAACCATTCACTGTACGAAATATAATAATGAAAAATTAATAATTAACCACGTCACATATTTTAAACATTTTCCCCTGTGGTTTGGTTTTTTTTCATCCCCAGGTTTAAGACCCCTGCAAACAAATTTTTTTTTTTTAAAAGACAGGGAATTTTTTTTTTTTCAAGAAAACCTGACCGCAATGACGTCATAGCAGAAAAATTAAAGAACACATGTTTTGAAGTACAACAGAAAAAACACAAAATTTACTCTCCATAATGCACATGGGGTCCTTTTTGAAATGACATCCAGTTTTGGGTCTCCAAATACGAAAAAAAAAAAGGTATACTGGAGACGATACAAGAAAATTACCAAAATCCTCCATCACTCAGAAGCAAAAATTTAAAAAAAAATAAAAAAGCACTCTCTTTATTCTTAAAAAATAGAGACTGAGAGATCTCATGAAAACTTTAAGAATTGAAACTTTAACTCTTTCATTTGATGTGAAATCCGTGTGTTTTATCCGTGTTTTTTATCTGTGCGTGTTTATCCGTGTTATTTATCCGTTGTTTTTATCGAGTGTGTTTACAAAAAGTTCGACCCCAATAATATTTTGCACCAAAAACAACCACAATTGCACATTGGAAAACCCAAAATTTTCATTATAAAAAATTTTATTAAAAAAAAACATTATATTTGTTCATGACATTACATTGTTTTATTTATGACTTTTAAACATTGCCAATAAACAGTTAAATTTTTGGCAGTAAAAATTTATCGTTTTCGTTCTTTTTTACATGTGTTATAAAGATATTAGTTTTTAATTTATTCTCTTTTTTTTTTACAGAAATTTAAATTTTTTTTTGATGAATTAAAAAAGCAGAACGGTTTCTTGAACAAGCGGGTTGATTTCTTTATTTTATTTTTGCATTGTCAACAAACTTGATAAAAAAACTTTAAGTATATGAGGTGTGTCATAGCTATTAGGGTGGTCATAGTTAGGTGAAGTCAGTCACATGAGGTTGGTCATAGTCAGGTGTGGTCATAGTCAGGTGTGGTTGTTTCCAGGTCTCCCCGTGGGCCTCCAGTCAACCCTCCACACTTCCCACTCCCGGTTGTTTTGATTCCCCTATTCCGTGTGTCCCACAAGACCCATCTGTGTCCCCTCAGATGAACTCCCTTCCCACTTTCCCAGGTGGGTAAGGGGCGGGGTATTTGGGCTGGGTGGGCGGGTATGTGTGTGTGTACACCCCGCCTCTTCACTGATCGCTACTGGGTTCCTCTTCTCCCTGCTCCATAAGCATTATCATACCTCCTCTTAAAGTTATGTAGGGTTTCCCTGCCTCCACTACCTCACTTGCTAGACAAATCCACTTCCTGACAACCTGTGACTGAAGAAATACTTCCTAACATCTTTTCACACATCTGATTCTTCAACTTCTAATTATGACCTTTTTGTTATGGTCCCCTGTCCGGAACATCCTGTTTTTTGTCCACCTTATCTAGTCCACCCAGTAATTTGTTGTCGTGATCACATCTCCCCTAACCTTTTTCCCGTCCTCTAGTGTCGTCAGGCCGATTTTTCCCCCAACCTTTCTTCGTAGGCCATTACCCTTAGCAAACCTAATTTCTTAAGGGGTTTGACAAAGGTGTGGGTTCCAAACTGGTGCTGCATACTCCAGTATGGTCGGACGTACATGGTGTACATATCTTGGGAAAGATTCCTTACTAGGTATCGGAATCCTGTTCTCAGGTTTGCCAGGCGCCCATAGCTGCAGCAGTTATCTGGTTTATGTGTGCTTCCGGAGACATGCTCGGTTTTTACTCAACCCCTAGATCTTTCTCCCTGAGCGAGGTTTGCCGTCTTTGGTCACCTAGCCTATACTCGACTGCGGTCAAATTTGCCCTTTCCCCGATCTTCATGACTTTGCATTTAGCAGGGTTGAATTCGAGGAGCCAGTTGCTGACCACGGCCCGCCTGTCAAGGTCTCTTTGTAATCCTGCTGACCCTCACTGATTTAATTCTCTCCATTAACTTCACACCATCTGCGAACAGTGACACCTCTGAGTCTAAACCCTTCCATCATTTTCATTCACATATTACCAGAAATAGCACTGGTCCTAGGACTGACCCCTGTGGGACCCCCGCTCGTCATAGCGCCGTCCGTGATACCTCATCACGTACCATGACTCGTGTTGCCTCCCTGCAGGAATTCTCTGATCCATTGCAGTGCCCTTTCTGTTAACGTGTCTGGTCCTCCAGCTTTTGGCACTAATCTTTGAGAAGAACTATGTCGAAGGCCTTCTTGCAGCCCAAGGGAAAAAGCAAAACAACCCACCCCTCTCCTGTTACTTCTGTTACTTTGTCATGAAACTCCAGAAGGTTATAACACAGGATTTGCCCCTCCATGAATCCGTGACGGTTGTCGTTTATTTATCTGTTCCGTTCTAGGTTTCTCCAACACTCTCCTACTGATAATCTTCTCCATGACTTTGCAATACATACACGTCAGTGACACTGGTGTATAGTTTAGTGCATCGTTTCCGTCTCCTTTCTTAAAAATAGGGACTATATTTACTGTCTTCCATATCTCAGGTAGTTCCCAGTTTCAAGGATGTGTTGAAGATTGTGGTTAGGGGGACGCACAGCATCTCTGCTCCTTCTCAAGGGCCCACGGGGAGAATTTTCCCGGGCCCCCTCCCTTTGAGGTACAAGGTCACTTAGCACTTCTGCCCTCCCCTCGGTTGTTGCTGCCCAGGGTGAACACAAGGTCCCATTGCCTGGTTCATCTCCCCTCTTCTCTGGTAGTGTCCTTATCATGTTGGTGCCATGACGTTTTCCAGCACCACATCAACATCTTGGCTCTCAAGGTTTTCGGGACCCCCTTTGTGGCTCCAGGTTTTCCCAGTAAATCTCCCTGTGGTTGAAAATCACCCATAACCAGAAACCTTAGCTCTGCTCGAGTGAGCTCTTGTTGCCACTCACCAAGTGTGTCCACCATCTGCTCTGTTGCTCTCTTTCATATTCCTCTCTTGGCCCTTTCGCAGTTCGATGAGTGGATTAAACATCACTGCAATGACCACCTTGTGTTCCCCAGACTGAAGTGTTACCCTACTATGTAGTTCCCTTTCCTGTGTGTGTGTGCGTTGTGTGTGTGTGTGAGCTGTGTGTGAGTGTAATATCTATTGCTAGGGTTGCAAATATATTGGACAGCTAATATAGCAAAATACAGCAGTATCGGAGACAGTAACAAGAGACAAATAGCCAGCCAGGTGCTCGCCTGGATTGCTGAAATCTTTAAGCAGCAGCTTGGGAACTACCATGATCGTCGACTTTTTGACTTTGAGGTTTAATGATTTTTTTTTTGGTGTGTATTTTGGATATGTTAGTTGTATTAATAATTTTATAAGGTTTTGTAAGTGCACGATGAGAAAATGGAGATCCTGGTAGATGTTAATGTGGAATGTGTTAGGAAATGTGAGTCATGGCAAAGATAATTGATTGAAGTGACATAAATCATCAGTGGGGAGACACTGTTGTGGAAGTTGCAGTGGAAAAGTTTGAAGTGCTTGTATGTAAATAATAATGTCGGGACCTTTACTTACCTCAAAAACACAGTAAACATGATCAACATGCAGCAACCTAAAGTTAATCAGGAGAAACGTTACAGTAACATGCAATAACAGTACAGTAACTTAAGTAGAGAAAACAGAAGAAATTGCTACTGAAATATGCTAAGAACTGCTACTAAACACATAAAATAGTGTATTAACACATGGGAGAAACAGTTAACTCAAGGAAAGTAAACTAATAATAACAGTCTCTGACTGCTGAATGTGTGTGGTGACTGTCTGGTGAAGATGTATGGTGACCAGTCACTGTCTGCTGAAGGTGTGTGGTGGACGCGTTCACTGTCTGCTAAGGTTTATCTCTTGACGAGGTCATGGCTGCCAAAGATGTGTAGTGACCCGTCACTGGCGCCTGAAGGTGTTGTCCGTGTTTGTACACCTGATATAATATATAAATGTGTGTGTGTGTGTGTGTGTTGTGTGTGTGTGTGTGTGTGTGTGTGTGTGTCGTGTGTGTGGGTGTGTATGTGTGTGTGTGCGTGTGTGTGTGTGTGTGTGTGTGTGTGTGTGTATGTGGTTGTTGTGTGCGTGTGTGTGTGTGTGTGTGTGAGTGTCTGTCTGTTGTCTGTGTGTTTGTCTGTCTGTCTGTGTATAAAAATTATTATTATCAGGACCAATCATTTTAGATTGAGGTGTTATTACGGTCCTGCCCATCCATTCTGAGACAGTCAATGAAGATTACAGACGAGAAATAAATTATACTAAATATTTACATTTAGAATCAGCCGTTTCAAATATAAGTTACATTAGATAGGTGTGTCTTTTATGAAAATTAAGAAATTTATTGTGAATAAACTTACGAGTATCTGAGATTGTTAGAGCATAGGAAGGGGGGTAGCAGTAATGTTGAAGGATCAGTTAGGAGGAGAAAAAGAAAATATGAATGAGTATTAAATTCAAGAATTTTGTGGTTAATGTAAAGGTTGGATGCGAGAAGTGGGTTCATAATAAGGTGTATGCACCTGGAGAAAGAGGAACCTGTAGAGGAGAGAGAGAGATTTTGGGAGATGTTAAGTGAATGTATAGGAACTTTGAAACCAAGTGAAGAGAGTAATTTGTGTTAAGGGGAATGATATGCTATGAAGGAGAAACTTTAGAGAGGGTGTGGTAGGTAAGTTTGGGGTGCCAGGTGTAAATGATAATGGGAGCCCTTTGAGTGAACTTTGTATAGGAAAAGAGGTTTTTTAGTTATAGGTAATAAATATTTTTAAGGAAAAAGAGAATAAATAAGTAGTACAAGATATGATGTAGGGCCGAAATGACAGTAGTTTGTTGGATTATGTATTGGTTAGATAAAAGACGTTGAGTAGACTTCAGGATTGTACATGTTTATAGAGGGGCCACTGATATATCTGATCCACTTTCTATTTGTAGCTACACTGAGGAGTAAAAAGGTAGAAGGGATACAAGGAGAATAGAAGCATCAGGGGAAGGAGCGGTGAAGGTTTATAAACTAAAGAGGGAGGCAGTTAGGGTAAGATATTAACAGCTTATTGGAGGATTAGATGGGCTAATGAGAGCATAGGGCAATGGGGTCGAAAGGTTGGGTTAGGTTTAAAAATGAATGTTAAGTGTTAAGCAGAAGTTTTGTGGTTACAGGAAAGTGGGTGCGGGAGGGAAGAGAAGCGATTGGTGGAATGATGATGTAAGAGGTAGTATGGGAGAGAAAAAGTTAGCATTATGCCGAACAGTTTTTACAAAGTAGCAAGTGATGCCAAGGAGGGAAGAGTATATGGAGGAAAAAGAGGAGGAGGTAAGAGAGTGGGTGGAGCATGTAAAAAGAGCAAATGAGACAGTGGGTGAGATGTTATCAACAGGATTTTGTGAAAATAAGAATAAGTTTTGGAGTGTGAGATTAAACAAGATAGGAAGCCTAGAGAACAAATGGATATGTCAGTTAAAAATAGGAGAGGAGAGTTATAAATGGAGA
>NW_026465281.1:0-55225 GCF_026875155.1 Cherax quadricarinatus
GGCGGCGGTGCTGCTGTGCGGAAGCCGCTACTGTTTTTGTGGTATAGTAATGCTGCAGTTTAACTACGTTTTGCAGCGGCTTTACCGTGGGGTGTTGTTTGCAGCCGTGAACCAGATGTGTTTCGTGGCTTCAAAATGTTTGGTTGTTGCAGCTGTGAGCCTAGTTACTGTGTCGTAGTGTATCAGGTGGCGTGGGTGCTGCAGCAGCCGGGAACCTAGCTATTGTGTCGTAGGGTATACAGTGACGTGGCTGCTGCAGAAATGAACCTACTATTGTGTCGTGGTATACCAGTGAGTGGTTGCTGCAGCAGTGAACCTAGTATTGTGTCGTAGGTATACCAGTGCCGTGTTTTGCGGCAGTTTAACCTAGCTATTGTGTCGTAGTGATACCAGTGACGTGGTTGCTGCAGCAGTGAACCTAGCTTTGTGTCGTAGGTTTTACCAGTGGCGTGGTTGCTGCAGCAGTGAACCTAGCTATTGTGTCGTAGGTATACCAGTGACGTGGTTGCTGCAGCAGTGAACCTAGTTTTTGTGTCGTAGGTATAAAACCCGTGGCGTGGTTGCTGCAGCAGTGAACCCCAGCTATTTTTGTGTAGGTATACCAGTGCCCTGGTTGCAGCAGTGAAACCCAGCATTGTGTCGTAGGTATACCAGTTGCCGTGGTTGCGGCAGTGGAACCTAGCTATTGTGTCGTAGGTATACCAGTGACGTGGTTTTGCAGCAGTGAACCTAGCTATTGTGTCGTAGGTATACCAGTGGCGTGGTTGCTGCAGCCCGTGAACCTAGCTAAAGTGTCGTAGGTATACCAGTGGACGTGGTTTGCTGCAGCAGTGAACCTAGTATTGTGTCGTAGGTATACCAGTGGGGGTGGTTGCTGCAGCAGTGAACCTAGCTATTGTGTCGTAGGTATACCAGTGGCGTGGTTGCTGCAGCAGTGAACCTAGCTATTGTGTGGTAGGTTATAACAGTGCGTGGTTGCTGCAGCAGCGAACCTAGTATTGTGTCGTAGGTATACCAGTGACGTGGTTGCTCAGCAGTGAACCTAGTTATTTTTGTCTAGGTTATACCAGTAATGTGGTTGCTGCAGCAGTTTAAAACCCAGTTATTGTGTCGTAGGTATACCAGTGACGTGGTTGCTGCAGCAGCGAACCTAGCTATTGTGTCGTAGGTATACCAGTGACGTGGTTGCTACAGCAGTGAACCTAGTTATTGTGTCATAGGTATACCAGTAACGTGGTTGCTGCAGCAGTGAACCTAGTTATTGTGTCGTAGGTATACCAGTGACGTGGTTGCTGCAGCACTGAACTTCATTTCTTTATCCCAGTTGTTTGTCTTCAGAACAGAAATCTTACATGGACCGCACCTCCATTTCTCGTCCAAACCCTGATCGCCTCATCCACAATTTGACGATATGAAAGGGGAAAAAAAAGGGGGGAAAAGGAGAAGGGGTAGGTAATGAGAAAAGGGCAGGAAAGTTGAGGAGAGAAAAGAAAAAAAAAGGAAAAAGGGGAAAAAAAGGGGGGGGGGAAAGGAAGGAGGAAGGAGTGGGGTGGGAAGGAAGGAGGGGATAAACAAGGAAGGGGGAGGAAGGAAGGGAGGGGAAAAAAAGGGGGAATGGGCAGGGGGGGAAAGGGGAGGGAAGGGGGGAGGGGAGGGAAGGGGGGGAGGGGGGGGAAGGGGAGGGAGGGGAGGGAAGGGGAGGGGGGGAGGGAAAAGGAGGGAGGGGCAGGGAAGGAGGGGGGGGGGGAGGGGGGGAGGGGGGGGGGGGAGGGGAGGGAGGAGGGGGGAGGGGGGAAAAGGAGAGGGAGGCAGCAGAAAGGATGACTTGCACACAATGAAGACCCCCAGATTTGTTTTAAGGAGTCAAAGGAGGGGGGAAAGGCGCTGTGGTAAGACCTATTTCCTTGTTTTGAAAAGAAAAGTAGGGATTGAGAAACTTTTTTCTTTTTTGTTTTTTCCCCTAATAATGTTTTTTCGCCAAGGGTTCGCAAGAAGGGAGAAAAAGAAATAAAGAATCACCCCTAAAAGAGGAAGTTGATGATAAAGAAGTAAAGAGAAAGGGTTTTTTTGATTAAAAACAACAATGGTGATCTGGTTTCGACAGAAAAAAGGAGCCTTTTTTATATTTTTCTTATCTTTCTTTTCCGCATTTTTCTTCCCGCTGTTACTGCAGATGGTTTTTAACTTTGATACCCTTTTTAAAAGGGGTGGACCGGTAAAGCAGGGAAAAAGGCCCCCGGTCGATGACAAAAGCCCCAACGTTCCAAAGTTCATTTTTTTGTAAAAATGAGAGAAAATAATTTTTAAAATCGAGCACTTTCATTCTCTTTTGTCAGTAAGATGCCATAGTTATTTTTAAGGGGACTATTCTTTCTCTAACTTTTGTTCTATAGACCTGGAAAAACTTCTTTTTGGGTTAGTTTCGAATACCCTAGCAACTTTTAATTTATATAGTCCCTTTTTAGCTTTCCTTATCCCTTTTTTAATGTCACTTCTTAATGTCAATATATGATTCATAAGATGGACTCCTACCTATTTTGATACATTAAAAATCCTTTCTTTTGCCCTAGTAGATATTTCTGACTATTATTCATCCATTTAGGGTCATTTCTATTTGAACTAATTTCTTTATATGGTATAAACTTTCTTTGAGCAGCCATGTATAGTGTCAGGAAAACTGTCATATTGATAGTCTCTTCGTTACCCCAGTCAACAGATGATAATGTTCTCTAGCCACGTAATCTCCTAAGCGAAAATCTGGGACTGTTATTGAATTATCGTACTACGTACTTCCCATTTCAATGCTAAATGTATTTGTTTGTGGTCGCTAGTACCCAGTTCCTCTGAAATTTCTAAATTATTAACAAGGGCATTCATGTCTGGCCAGAACTATGTCAGCAGGTTATTTCCCCTTGTAGGTTCTGTCACAAATGCTTCAAAAAACAATCCTGAACTATTCTAAGAAAAGAAAGTGTTTGATTCTAAATTCAACGTCAAGAATTCCTAAATCAATATGGACCTAAAGTTAGAGTTCCTAGAATTACTACCAATTATCGTGCCTAGTGGCAACCCCCCACATCCTCCATAGTCGTCTCCGTTGTGTCCCATCTAAGTTTGGGGACGGTATATCACTCCTAAATCAGTTTCATCATGCCCCTCTGAAAAATTCTATCCAAACAGGCTCTATGTGTTACTTCAGATTAATACCGTTTTTATGCAAACAGTTAAGCGATCTCGGACATACAATGCCACCCCACCCCCTTCCGATACTTCTATCTACTTGGAACAATTTAAACCCTGAATGTGACATTCCGCAGGCATGTCCCACTTTTTGATTAACCACGTCTCAGTTAAGGGCAAATACATCAATTGTTACTGCACTAGCAACTAATCTCAAATCGTCCAATTTATTCCTTGCACTATGGCTATTAAGCATAATAAACATTGAAAGACTTCTCCTTCTCTTTACCTTCCTGGCTCATTTCTGTTTTCCCTCTACTAAACATATTTACTGTCCTTATAACCCAATGTCACTGCTTTTCAATATCTACCTCGTTCTGCTTATTACTAGTGCCCCTAGAAACTCATAATATTACTACACTGGGACTTCATCTGTTTTCTGTGAAAAACCCATACCACTAACTATTCCTAGTTTAAAGTCCTAGCAGCTCCCTCCACTGCAGGTTTGCCAGTGATCCTACCCCAGACCTAGATAAGTGAACCCCATCCCTGGGCATACTTGTTCATTTCTGCCATAGAAGAGGTCCAATTGTCATTGAATCGTTACCGCATTTTCCCCTTACAGTATTTGTCCAGCCAGCAAATGACACCTATTGCTCTGGACAACCATTCATTTCCAACTTCTCTCCTGGCAAAATACCACCATATGACAGGGTTCCACCCTTCCATCCTACTTATTTCATATTGCTGACCTATACCTGCTAAATCAGCGTCTTAGCTCCTACGTCTGGCCAACATCGTTTGCCCACCCGCACTGAGACAGATAATTGGATTGCTTCCCATATTACCTCTCATGATGTCACCCAGGGAGGGCTATCAATATCTCCATCCCAGCCCCAGGAAAGCAAAACCCTCTGTCTCCTATCCTGTCCTTCAAGCCAGGAACGCCCTATTCCATATACCTAACTTGGCTTATCCCCCAACAACAATAATATTCTTACCTTCCTGGTTGTCGTTCGTCGTGACGGTTCCTAGTAGTCGACTCACTTTTCGTAATGGGTTAGCACTTGAGAATGTATTAGAATGTTTCCACAACAGTTTCCACCGGAAGTCTCTTTCTCTTCATCGTTTCTACCTTTCCATTCGTCTTGTTGATCGTCATCTTCCGCCCATTCCCTGCTGTCCAGCCACTGACCAGTTCCTTTCTTGGACCTGAGGACTCAAAACAGGAGGACTACGAATCTTCTTGTTTGCCTCGGTCAAGTCGCCGAATCTCTCATCTTCCGCCATTTCTCATTCTTCTTAGTGTTGGTTTTAAAAAAAAAAAAAAAGTTGCTCGATGGAGGGCATCTTGCTTCAATTTGTAGAGCGGCACAAAAACAGGTCTTCAACAGGAAATTTTACGTCAGTGTTAATGACAATTTTTTTTCGATTATTAAGTGAAGACCACAGTTCTGGGAGCATATCAATGCATCCCAGCGAGTATAGTGAAGCCATTCAAGTTAGGCAGACGAACCAGCTTGGTCCATCCCTGGTTGATTTTAGTGCGAAGCAGAACCAAAGCTTTTTACCAGCTGGTATAAAGCAAGTGGTGTTGCTACCTTCGATGATCTCGTGCAGCTTATTCTTGTTGACAACCTGCTGGAGTCTGTGGGACCAGAGGTTAGAGCTTTCTGCAGGTTCATCACTTTTAACCACTGCATTGGAGTCAGCCCAGGTTGGCTTGATAACCTTTGAACTAACCCGCTCCCTTGTCCGAGCGGTCATCCTCTTTTCAACAGACTGGCAATAGCAGAGATCGTCAACCTTGGAGATGAAGTGCCAGCCGGAGGGAACAATTAGAACATAAGAAATGGAGGAACACTCAGGAGCTGTTGGCCCATACTAGGCAGGGTTCCTTTACAATTCATCCACTAACAAAACATTTGCCCAAACCCAATTTTCAATGCTACCCAAGAAATACGCTCTGATGTGAAAGTCCCACTCAAATCAACCCTCCCACTCATGTACTTATCCATGAACCTAAATGTTCAAACTACCCAAAGTCCTAGCCTCAAAAACCCCAACTAGGTAGACTGTTCCACTCATCAACTATCCTCTTTCCAAACCAATTACTTTCCTATGTCCTTCTAAATCTAATTTCTAATTTTAAATCCATTACTGCGGGTTCTCTCTTGGAGAGATATCCTCAAGTCCTATTAATATCCTCTTTATTAATACCTATCTTCCACTTATACACTTCGATTAGGTTCCTCTCTTTCTTCGTCTAACACCGTGAATGTAATTTTAAGAGTCATCAATCTTTCTTCATAAGGAGATTTCTAATGCTATGCTATTAATTTGGTCATCTCGCTGAATGTTTTCTAAACGAATTTATGTCCCTTCTGTAATATGAGACCAGAATTGAGCTGCATAATCTAGGTGAGGCCCTATAATGATGTATAAAGCTGCAGTATGACCTATGGAACTTCTGTTGATACACTTCTTGATATAAATCACCATTAATCTATTGCCTTATTTTGTACGCTTTAGGCATTGCTGTCTTGGTTTAGGTTGCTGCTCACAGAACCCCCCAAGTCCTTTTTGCAATCTGTATGGTAAAGTCTTTACATCGGTTAACTTGTAAGTGCTAGGGTTATTGGACAATCCCGAGCTTCAGAAACCTTGCATTTATCTACATCTGCCACTTTTCTGACCCCAAGAATAGAGCTTGTTTTAAATCCTCCTTAAGATTCCCTAACATCTGCGTTGAATAAATTATCCTACCTATCTTTGTGGGTCATCGGCGAATTTGCTACATACACTAGTAATTCCCATCAAGATCATTGATATTATTATAAAAACAACGGGCCAAGAATGACCCCTGTGGAACGCCACTTGATACAGATCATCCCCATCGAATTTAACCCCATTTACGACCTGTTCCTGTCTGTGGCCATGGACTCGATCCACGTGAGCCTTTTTCCCAATGCCATGAGCTGCCACTTTAACAGTCTTTGGTGCGGAACTCTAACAAAAGCCTTACTTAAAATCAAGTAAATCAATATCAAATTCTTATCGTGTGCAACAGACTCAAAAGCTTACTGAAGAAACGTTAATAAAATTAGTTAGACAAGACCGGCTCTTGTGAATCCATGCTGAGTATCTTTAATCAAGCTATGCTTATCGAGATGGCACTTCCTTATTAATCTCAGCTACTAATTGACTAGTAATTTACCTTCTATTAAGGGTCAGGCTTATCTGGGCTCGGTAATTTGTCGGTAACGACTTGTCCCCTGTTTTAAAAATAGGAATTCAATAGCCATCTTCACATATATCAACACTAACGTGTTTGAAGAAGATAAATTAAAAAACATTTCTTTAATGGTTCACAGAGTCCATTTTGCATTCCTTAAGGAACCCTAGCCCCCACCTCATCAGGATCGGTGACTTTATTTTGCTTCAGTCTGTCTATCTGCTTCACAACCATTTCACTAGTGACTGTGATGTTAATAAT
Source organism: Cherax quadricarinatus (assembly GCF_026875155.1). Taxonomy (NCBI): domain Eukaryota; kingdom Metazoa; phylum Arthropoda; class Malacostraca; order Decapoda; family Parastacidae; genus Cherax; species Cherax quadricarinatus. Next base: position 6,677 of record NW_026465281.1, read on the forward strand.
TTTCTTCTTCTAGCCCACTATAAAAATTAATTACGATTCATTGTTAGTGTCTTCCTGTGTAAAAAAACTGAGAGAAAATAATTAATTTAAAATCGAAGCACATTTCATTCTTTTGTCAGTAAGTGCCCACAGTAGTATTTTTGAGGGGACCTATCTTATCTCTAACCTTTTGTTCTATGACTGGAAAAACTTTTTTGGGTTAGTTTTCGAAATCCCTCAGCAACTTTAATTTCATAGTCCCTGTTAGCTTTTCTTATCCCCTTTTTAATGTCCCTCTTATGTCAATATACTGATTCGTAATATGACCCTCACCTCTGTTGATAGCCTTTAAATTCCTTTCTAATAACCTAGTAGATATTTCGCCTATTATTCATCCATTCTTGGGTTAGTTCTATTTGATCTAATTTCTTTATACGGATAAACGTCTTGAGCAGCTGTATAGTGTTCAGAAAACGTTTTCATATTGATAGCTCTCTTCGTTACCCCAGTAACAGATAAGTGTTATTCTAAGCCCATGTAATCCTGCTAATGCGAAATCTGGAAAAACTGTTATTGAGTTGTCTCTATATCATTACTTCCCATTATATGCTAAAGGTAATTGATTTAGTGATCGCTTGTGGCCAGTTCCTCATTAATTTCTAAAAATTATTAACAAGGGTTTCCTTGTTCGCCAGAAAACCAAAATCAAGAGTAGGTTATTTCCCCTTGTGGTTCTGTCCACAAAACTGCTTTTCAAAAAACCATTCCCTGAACTACTTCTTGGCTTTAGATTTATGTCTTGGTTTTATATTTCTGCTCACCATGACTCCCAAGTCCTTTTCACATTTGTCTGGATAAAGCTCTACTTCACCTAGATTGATAGCTTCAAGGGTTTTTTCATTAACAAGGGCTAGTACTTACAATTATCACATTGATCTTCATCTGCCATTTTCAGAAAAAGACCATTTTCTCCTGGAGTTCATTGCTATCCTCCTCGGAAGTGATTATACAGCCTATCTTTATCTCAGCAACTTACTCATTGTCACTCGTAATCCATTCATCAAGGTTTCGTTAATGTAAATATGAACATGAGAGGGCCTTAAATTGATCCTTGTGGAATCATAGTGTCTAATACCCATTTAGATTTCACTCCATTTATTGGTAACACTCTGCCTTTCTATTGTAAGCCATGTCTATCCATGCTAGATCTTTACCTCTTATACCATGAGCTGCCACTATTCTTAAGAGTCTCTTGATGAGGTACTCTATGAAGGATTCACTAAAATCCAAATAAACAATATCATATTCCTTACCTTATCACTGTCAACTGCCTCAAATGTTCTATTAAGGAAGTCAGTATGTTAGTCAGGCAGGAACGTCATCTCTTTGATGAATCCATGCTGAGGATTAATTTATGAAGTTATGCTCTTTAAGGTGGACGTCTAATAATGTCAGCTATAATTGTTTCTAATAACTTGCCCAATATAGATGTAGCTTAATGGACGGTAATTTGAAGGAACGGACTTATCCCTGATTTACTATAGGAACCCACATTAGCCCATCTCACAACTCTGGCCAAACACCGTATAGGATGGATGCATTGAACTGCAATGAATACACTCGTTAATGGCTGACTAAGCTCCATCTTGCATTCCTTAAGTACCCTGGAAAACAACTCATCGGGTCCCGGGGACTTATTTTGCTTCAGTTTGTCTGATTAATAACCATGTCCCTCGTGACAGTAATATTAGTTAATTTAAATTCATCATGATCTAAATAATTGTTTAGGTAAGACACATATGCAACAGTTAGGTATCTTTATTTCGAAACGTTTCGCCTACACAGTAGGCTTCTTTAGTCGAGTACAGCAAAGTGATAGAAGCAGAAGAGACTTGAAGACGATGTAATCAGTCCATCACCCTTAAAGTTTTGAGGTGGTCAGTCCCTCAGTCTGGAGAAGAGTATTGTTCCATTGTCTGAATAATATTATTCACAGACAATGGAACAATACTCTTCTCCAGAATAGGAATGACACTCAAAACTTTATGGGTGATGGAGTGATTAATCGTCTTCAAGTCTCTTCGGCTTCTATCAACTTTGCTCGTTACTGACTAAAGAAGCCTACTGTGTTAGGCGAATCGTTTCGAAATAAAGATACCTAACTGTTGCTTTTGCTGTCTTACCTAAACACCTGTCGGTATTTTATCCATTTTAATGTTCAACTAATTAATCTTAATTACTGGAATTTCATTTACATCTTCCTGTGTAAAAAACTGACAAAAAAATAGTATTAATAAGGAACACATTTCCGTTCGTTACTCCGTCATAGACAGGTTTTTCCAAGAGGGACACAAAAAAAGGGTCACATTTGGAACTGAAACCCCGGGATGAGTCAATGGGAAAAGGAAATATTTCTTCAGCCACCAGAGTTGTTAGGAAGTGGAATAGTTGGCAAAATATGTAGTGGAGGCAGGATCCATACATAGTTTTAAGACGAGGTATGATAATGTTCATGGAGCAGGGAGGAGAGGACCCGTAGCGGTCAGTGAAAAGGCGGGGCCAGGAGCTGAGTCTCGACCCCTGCAACCACAATTAGGTGAGTACACACACACACACCACAAAACACACACACACACACCACACACACACACACACACCACAACCTCGGGGAGAGGTTAAAGGAAATCAACTGACGACACTGGAGGACAGGAGAGATAGGAAGGGACATGATAACGACATACAAAAAAACTGAGGGGAAAATTGACAAGCTAAAACAAAGACAGGATGTTCCAGAGATTGGACTAGTAACAAGGGAACACAGTTGGAAGTTAAAAGACACAGATGAACCACAGGGAGTTAAGAAGCATTTTCAGCCAAAGAGTAGTCAGGAAGTGGAATAGTTTGGGAAGCGATGTAGTGGAGGCAGGATCCATACGAGTTTTAAAGCAGAGGTATATAAAGCTCACGGTACGGGGAAAGTGACCTAGTAGCGACCAGTGAAGAGGCGGGGCCAGGAGCTTGGACTCGACCCCTGAAAACCTCAACTAGGTGGGTACAACTACACACACACACCCCCACACACACACACACACACCACACACACAGGTTCACCGAGTATGTTACACTTTTTCGACGTTTATGACACACCTATTGACTGCTCTATCAGTGACCTCGAAATTTAGAGAAATAGCAGTTCGAAGGGGCCCCCACTAGTTATTAATTGTTCATTTTAATTGAGTAATCAGATGAGAGCCAGCTCTGCAGCCAGATGACGTCACACCCGCTTGCCAGGCTGTGTACAACTCTTGCTTACTCTGGTCGAAGCCCTTCCTGCTTTGAGTGGCTCTTTGCTCTGTATTAAGTGTTGACTTGATATTTAACTGTGTAGCTTAGATGTCTTACATAGTTGTGAAGACTACAAGGGTAAAGAGAAAACTACTATCCGTTTGTGTTTATCTTACCTTTGAATTTCCGGACTGTTGAAATATTACAGATTTTGGTTATAGCCAGGTGCACCAGGCTTGAATTGTTGCTTGTATTAGTCAATGTATATGTGATTGCATGAAAGGTACAGGGATAAGAGGTGTCCCTGTTTGCACAATGACGTGAAAGTACTGAGAAGAATATCGGGACGAGGATCAGGAAAAGATCACAAAGAAATCTGGACAGGCTCCAAGCTGGCCTGGCATAGGCTCTGGCGTTTAACTCAACAAGTACAAGTTATGCAACTTGGGGAATGCAAAGAAGACTTCGGAAAACCGTACACGATCGGTGGTCCAAAGGCTGCAAACCTTGCTCAAGGAAAGGATCATGGGGTGAGGGTAACATACCGGCCTATCCCTTGAGGCATACATCAAGAAGCAGCCACCAGTATGGAACCCAAACCTGGTAAAGCTCGTCAAGAATTAGAAAACGTGCAAAAATTTTTAACAAAAATTAGTCCCGGAGCTAGGGGTATCTGCCCTATGAGGATAGGTTAAGGGAACTCAGCTAATAATACTGGCAGACAGGAGACTAAGGAGGCATGAGACATATTAAAAACACAAGGAAATTGACAAGATAACCGGGGTCTAATGTTTCAGAGAACTGACACACGAACAAGAGGACACAACTGGAAGTGCAAACACAAATGGACCATAGGATGTTAGGGAAGCATTTTCTATAGCTATAAATTTGTCTGGAAGTGAACAAATTGGAGGAGTGTGTAGTAAAGGTCGGATTATATATGCTTTAAGAAGAGGTAGATAAGGGCCCTTGGAGTCAGTAGAGAATGGATCTAGTAGCGATCAGCAAAGAGGCGGTTCCAGGAGGCTGTGACCCGGCCCTTCAAACAACCCACCCACACACACACACACCACAAACACACACACACACACACACCAGACACACGCCCATGAAGAGGCGGGGCCAGGAGCTTGACCGACCCCTGCAACTCAACTCGGATGAGTAAACTAGGTGAGTACACACACACACACACACACTTCAATTTATGTCCAGGTGGCCGTGATCGTGTAGTGGTTAGTACATGCGTTTTGGCCGCAGTAACCCAGGTTCGAAACTGGTCACGGCAGGCGACATTGGACTTTTCGGAAGATGAAGTGGTAGAGGTGGATCCATACATAACTTAAGAGGAGGTACGATTCGGATCTTGAAGCCAAGACAGTGGACCTAGTACGACAACGAAGTGGGACAGGAGCAATAAATCGACCACTTTCACCACATTTAGATGAATATCACACAAACTACACGCATGCGATTCCAAGTGTATACTCTATTGCCCCTCACCCTGTAACAATATCTTTACCAATTCCTACCATGTTCTTCCCACTCCCTGATAGATTAACGACAAACCATATAGCTGAGGTAGGAAAAAAGTGTCTACAAGGCAAAAGCAACACAAAGTATTAATGACAGGAGATCTCAAAACCCAAATAAAAGTGGATTGGGAAAATCAGAAATCAAATTTGCTGTAGTCTGACCAAAATTTATAGTGTATCATCCTTCATATAGAATGTATTATCATGAATATTTTTACAAATTGGGACTACTTAAAGAAACAGAAACCCTTGCGTTAGATGTGAGATTCCCCAAGTAGCATGTTGGGTCCGTTACGTTCTTATGTAATGTGAATGACATGTCTAGTCTAGGTTATGTTGTATGCCGACGACAGTGTTATGTATTTGTTAGTGTTCTGGGTTTTAGAAACAAACTATAGTTCACCTCGGGGAAAACATAAGCCATATTCTTTTGGCACGAAAACAATAACTGAAATGGTAAATGCTTTTAATGTCCTGTTTAATGGGGAACCCCCATCACTTCAGTATCTCAAGTGAAATATCAGGGACTTATTTGACCCCAGCATGTCAGCAAAGAATTGAACGTGAAAAATGTAGTAAAATAGTGAAATGTCAGGCTAAAGTTCTTCTAAAGAAGGCTGTGTTTACCTATGAGGCTGCAGGGACCCTATTATTGTAAGCTGATCCTCTCTTTAGTGTTAAATGTAAACTAACTCACTTTACTGTATCCCTGTTGTATCTCCTTTTATTGAAAATGGATTTATCACACGGGTTGAGTACTGAGCCGTATTTACCCCGCCCTTTAAGGTTCTAGTGATGATTTGATTCCTGCTGCTAGCTTACCGCTAGGCTCTTTTATAAGCTTTACAAGTTCCCCAAAGAGTAAGTCACTCACTATTGGGGTTATTTGATAATTTAACCATGATTTTGAAAATTGTACTTATGTATACATGTAATAAAATAACCTTATTAACAGCTGTTAGGTCCATTTCAGCGAGACCTAATAAAGCTTCCACTGTTTCAAATATAGTTTCATCTACTTGTGGTTTTTTTTACCACAACTTTTCAGCATCGCACTAACTCGATAGCAACTCTTTTCTGAAAGCATGAGCGCACCTGGACTAAGTTAGCAAGGCTCCGCCCAGTCTGTAGCCACCACACCTTCCGCCATTAATGATTTTTAAAGCTGGAAAGGTGTGTGTTCTTATGTTGACTCGCGTTACCACTATCTCAGTTCCCCGTTTTCTACTATTGCTATTTTCCCCTATAATCTACCCTGTCCATAATAACTATCGCATTTGCTTTGTTTTCCAAGGTGAAGTCTACGAATCGATTTCTTAATTCACGTTATAACTTAACAAATCTTTGAACGACAATTTTGTAGAGGTTGAGCAGCACACTTGTCTTCAAAGATTGTGAGGTTAGTTATACACTGAATTAAGGAACGATCTGGACTTCAACCTTACGAAAGCAGTCAAAGCAAATGCGATAGTAAATATGGACAAAGGTAGATCGGGGAAAAAATAAACGTGAAGTTAGGAAACGGGTAAACTCACGCGTCTCAAGATAAAGTAAAACTACTTCTCTTGACACCAGTTATTGGAGCATGAAAGGACCAGCATTAAACTCGCATGCTAACCATAACCCCCGGCCGGGATTGAACCGCGCGATATCGAGTCTCAAAACTCCAGCCCGTCGCGTTACCACAATAAGATTTCAACCAACTAGGTCTATTTTCACCCCATAGGAAGTTAGCACAGGCACCTCTGTGCCCACCATGCAAGTTTTTCAGACGAATCTCGCATGCTAAGCTGTTTACATTGACCACGAAATCGTAACGACCGATTGCAAACAAAACCATCCACGGGTGGGGTTAGAACCCGCACTTCTGTCATAAAACTCCAGACCCGACGCGTGGTAACGCTACGCTCTGGAGTTTTACGATTCTTGATCGCGGGTTCAAACCCCCCCGTGGTATGGTCTTAAAAGCTGTTTACCTCCCAGGTTATTCAATAGATTGAAGGAAAACGGATCTATGACGACAGGTCTGATTGGTGGATGAAATTCCAGGAGCTGACTGGTCAAAGATCAGGCTTTAAAAATAGGTTGATAAATACAGGCGTGGGTGTGGGTGGAGTGTGAGATGGACCTGGATAAGCTTGTGTGGTACCAGGACGGTTGCCGTGTTCTCCCTTAAGTCAAGGTGACTGACCTGACTAGGTTGTGTGCATTGGTTAAGCGGATGGGACTAGTACCTGCCTCGCATGGGCAGTAGGGACTGCTGCAGTGTTCCTTCGTTCTTATGTATCTAATCAAGCACTCACACGCTGAATGTCTTACCGGACTTTGCTTGCAGAAATAAAGATTATCATCATAAGGAAATTGAGGAACATAGCAACTTGCTACTGGCCATTGGCAAGACAAGTCTTTATCAAACCTACCACTCCCACCTTCAAATATTATCATGTTATCATTTCATTATTATTGATATTATGCATTATACACTGAATTATACAACTTGAATAAAATCTTAAAAATTCCGCAGAAAATGATGAGATGACTGGACCACAACATACACGATAACTTTGAGGATTTTAAAAAGTTAGGAAAAGCAGAAACTTAGGAGGCAGAGAAAAGATCGTTTAGACCAATTGTTTGTAGATGATGGTTCAGAGAACCGGACACGTGATATAAATTAGACAATGTGCACTCTTGGGAATCTTTATTGAGGAAACGTTTCGCACACAGTGGGCTTATCCGTCCATACAAAGGAGAATTCTTGAGGAACAGGAGGAGTACAGAAAGGATGATACCTCATTCTCCTAGTTATAAGATTCTCCTTTGTATTGGACTGATAAAGCCACCTGTGTGGCGGGGCGAACCGTTTCCTCAATACAGATCCCCAAGAGTGCACATGGTGTTCTAATTATCAGAAACAATGTTAAATTTACACGGCCTGAAAAATTGAATACTAATGAAAAAAACTTCATTATGGAATGGAAATGAGGAGAGACCACTAGTGGAGGCAGTGTGAGGGGGGGGGAGGACACTAGTGGAGGAGTGTGAGGGGAAAGGACACTAGAGGAGGCAGGTGACGGTGAAGACCTCGTGGAGGCGGTGTGACGGGGGAAGCCACTAGTGGAGGCAGTTGTGAGGGGAAAAGAACAACTAGTGGAGGCAGTGTGACGGGGGAAGAACATAGTGGAGGCAGTGTGACGGGGGAAGAACTCGTGGAGGAGGCAGTGTGACGGAGGAAGACACAAGAGGAGGCCCAGTGTGCCGGGGGAAGACTCTATTGGAGGCAGGTGGGACGGGGGGAAGACACTAGGGAGGCAGTTGTGGGAGGAGACATATTGGAGCGTGTGACGGGGGAAGGACACTAGTGGAGGCAAGTGTTGCCGGAAAGAAAGAAGCAAGACACTAGTGGAGGCAGTGTGACGGGGGAAGACACTAGTGGAGGGCAGTGTGACGGGGAAGACATAGTTGGAGGCAGTGAGACGGGGGAAGACACTAGTGGAGGCAGTGTGACCGGGGAAGACACTAGTGGAGGCGTGTGACGGAAAGGGGAAGACACTAGTGGAGGCCGTGTTGACGGGGGAAGACACTAGTGGAGGCAGTGTGACGGGGGAAGCACACTAGTGGAGGAGTGGACGGTGGAAGACACTAGTGGAGGCAGTGTGACGGGGGAAGAAAACTAGTGGAGACAGTGTGCGGGGGAAGACACTTAGTGGAGCAGGTTTTTTAGTTGGGGGAACGGGGAAGACATAGGGAGGCCAGAGTGTGCCGGGGGAAGCCACTAGTGGAGGCAGTGTGACGGGGGAAGGAAGACACTAGTGGAGGTAGTGTGACGGGTAAGACATAGTGGAGGCAGTGTGACGGGGAAGACACTAGTGGCGGCAGTGTGACGGGGGAAGACACAGTGGGAGGGCAGTGTGACGGGGGAAGACACTAGTGGAGGCGGTTGACGGGGGGAAGACACTAGAGGAGGCAGTGTGACGGGGGGGGAGACACTAGTGGAGGGCAGAGTGACGGGGGAAGACACTAGTGGAGGCAGTGTGACGGGGGAAGACACTAGTGGAGCAGAGTGACGGAGGACGACACTCGTGGAGGCAGTGTGACGGAGGAAGCCACTAGTGGAGGCAGTGTGACGGGGAAGAAGACTGAAAGGGGAAGGACACTAGTGGAGGCAGTGTGACGGTGGGAAGACGTAGTGGAGGCAGTGTGACGGGGGAAGACACTAGAGGAGGCAGTGTGACGGGGGAAGACACTAGTGGAGGCAGTGTGACGGAGCGAAGACGCTAGTGGAGGCCGTGTGACGGAGGAAGACGCTCGTGGAGGCAGTGTGACGGAGGAGACGCTCGTGGAGGCAGTGTGACGGAAGGGAAGACACTAGTGGAGGGCAGTTGTGACGGAGGGAAGACACTAGTGGAGAGCAGTGTGACGGGGGGAAGACACTAGTGGAGGCAGTGTGACGGGGGGAAGACACTAGGGAGCAGTGTGGACGGGGGAAGACACTAGTAGGAGGCCGTGTGCCGTGGAGACCACTAGGTGGAGGCCGTTGTGACGGAGGGAAGAAACTAGTGGAGGCAGTGTGACGGAGGAGGAAGACATAGTAGGAGCAGTGTGACGGAGGGAAGCACTAGTGGAGGCAGTGTGCCGGAGGAAGACACTAGTGGAGGCAGGTGTGCGGCGGAAGACACTAGGGAGGGCCGTGGGACGGGGGGAAGGACATAGTGAGGCAGTATGTGACGGGGGGAAGGAACTAGTGGGAAAGTGTGAGGGTGACGACACTAGTGGAGGCAGTGTGACGGGGGAAGGACACTATTGGAGGCAGTGTGTGAGACGGGGGGACGACACTAGTGGAGGCAGTGTGAAGGGGGAAGACACTAGTGGAGCGTTGTGGACGGGGGAAGGACACTGTGAGGCAGTGTGCGGGGACGACACTTAGTGGAGTCATTGTGACGGGGAAGGACACTAGTGGAGGCGTGAGACGGGGGAAGACACTAGTGGAGGCAGTGTGAGGAGGAAGCCACTAGTGGAGGCAGTGCGACGGGGGAAGGACACTAGTGGAGGCAGGACAGGGTGACGGGGAAGACCTAGTGGAGGAGTGTGACAGGGAAGACATAGTGGAGGCCTGTGTGACGGGGAAGAACTAGTGGAGGCAGTGTGACGGAGGCCAGACACTAGTGGAGGCAGTGTGACGGAGGAGACACTCGTGGAGGCAGTGTGAGGAGGGAAGAAGGACACTGTGGAGGCCGTGGACGGAGGAAGACACTAGAGGAGGCACTGTGAGGGGGAAGACATAGTGGGGAGTGTAACGGGGGAAGACACTAGTGGAGGCAGTGTGACGGGGGAAGACCCTAGTGGAGGCGTGTGACGGAGGAAGACACTAGTGGAGGCAGTGTGACGGGGGAAGCACTAGTGGAGGCAGTGTGACGGGGGAAGACACTAGTGGAGGCAGTGTGACGGAGAAAAGAAGACATAGAGGCGGCAGTTGTTTGACGTGGAAGACACTAGTGGAGGCAGTGTGACGGGGGACGGGACACTAGTGGAGGCACCTGTTGACGGTGGATGACACTAGAGGACGGCAGTGTGACGGGGTGACCTAGTGGAGGCAGTGTGACGGAGGAAGGACATAGTGGAGGCAGTGTACGGAGGAAGACACTAAGTGGGAGGCAGTGTGACGCGAGGAACAAAGACACTAGTGAAGGCAGTGTGACGGAGGAAGACGCTAGTGGACGGCAGTGTGACGGAGGAAGACATAGTGGAGGGCACTGTGACGGAGGGAAGACACTAGAGGAGGCAGTGTGACGGAGGACGACCCTTGTGGAGGCAGTGTGACGGGGAAGACCACTAGTGGAGGCAGTGTGAGGGGGAGGGGGGAAGGACACTAGTGGAGGCAGTGAGACGGGGGAAGACCACTATTGGAGGCAGTGTGACGGGGGAAAGACTCTAGTGGAGGCAGTGTGACGGGGGAAGACACTAGTGGAGGCAGTGTGACGGGGGAAGGGACTAGATGGAGGCAGTGTGACGGGGGAAGCACTTAGTGGAGGCAGTGTTGTGACGGGGGGGGAAGACACTAGTGGAGGCAGTAGTGTGACGGGGAAGACACTAGTGGAGGCAGTGTGACGGAGGAAGTCACTAGTGGGGCACAGTGCGACGGGGAGCCACTAGTGGAGGCAGTGTGACGGGAGGGGGAAGACACTAGTGGAGGCAGTGTGACAGGGAAGACACTAGTGGAGGCAGTGTGACGGCGAGCAAGACACTAGTGGATGCGTGTGACGTGGAAGACACTAGTGGAGGCAGTGTGACGGGGGGGAGGGAAGGACATAGTGGAGGCAGTGTGACGGTGGCTGACCTAGTTGGAGGCAGTGTGAGGGGGAAAGAAGCACTAAGTGGAGGCAGTGTGACGAGGAAGACCACTAGTGGCGGCAGTGTGACGGCGGGGAAGCCATAGTGGAGGCAGTGTGACGGAGGGAAGAGCCGCTAGTGGAGGCAGTGTGACGGTGGAAAGAACACTAGTGGAGGCAGTGTGACGGGGGAAGACACTAGTGGAGGCAGTGTGAGGGGGAAGACATAGTGGAGGCAGATGTGAAGGGGGAAGACACTAGTGGAGGCAGTGTGGACGGAGGAAGACACTAGTGGAGGCAGTGTGACGGGGGGAAGACCGGCTTAAGTGGAGGCAGTGTGACGGGGGAGGGAAGACACTTAGTGGAGGCAGTGTGCCGGTGGATGACATAGTGGAGGCAGTTTGTGTGACGGGAAGACACTCGAGGATGGCAGTGTGCCGAGGAAGACACTAGTTGGAGGCAGTGTGACGGTGGATGACATAGTGGAGGCAGTGTGACGGGGAAGACACTAGATGGAGCCCTGTGCGGGGAAGACACTAGTGGAGGCCAGTGTGGACGGGGGAAGCACTAGTGGAGGCACTTGACGGTGGAAGACACTAGTGGAGGCATGTGGACGGGGGAAGACACTAGTGGAGGCAGTTGTGAGGGGGAAGACACTAGGGCGGCCGCAGTTGTGACGGGGGGAAGGACACTAGTGGAGGCAGTGTGACGGGGAGACACTAGTTGGAGGCCAGTGTTGGCCGGGGGAAGACACTTGGAGGCAGTAGTGTGGCCGGGGGAAGACACTATGGAGGCAGTTGGAGACGGGGAAGACCCTAGTGGGGCAGTGTGAGGAGGGAAGAACACTCGGGAGCAGTGTGACGGGAGGAAGACACTAGTGGAGGCAAGAGTGACGGGGAAGACACTAGTGGAGGCATTGTGAGGGTAAGCCATTAGTGGGAGGCAACTGTGACGGGGGAAGACACTAGTGGAAGGCAGTGTGTGACGTGGGAAGGCACTAGTGGAGGCAGTGTGAGGGGGAAGACAGAGTGGGAGGCAGTGTGACGGGGGAAGACACTATAGTGGAGGAGTTTGTCGGGGGGAAGACATAGTGGAGGCATGTTGTGACTGGGGAAGACCGGTAGAGAGAGGCCGTGGGCGGAGGAAGACGCTTGTGGATGCATGTGTGACGGGGAAGACGTCGTGGCGGGCAGTGTGACGGGGGAGACACTAGTGGAGCAGTTGTGACGGGGGGAAGACACTAGTGGAGGGCAGTGTGACGGGGGAGAAGACATATTGGAGGCGTGTGACGGGGAAGACACTAGTGGATGGCAGTGTGGACGGGGGAACGAATAGTGGAGGCAGTGTGTGCGGGGGAAGACACTAGTGGAGCAGTGTGACGGGGAAGGACACTAGTGGAGGCAGTGTGACGGAGGAAGGACACTCGTGGAGGCAGTGTGACGGGGGATGACCTAGTGGAGGCAGTGTGACGGGGGAAGCACTAGTGGAGCAGTGTGACGGGGGAAGGACACTAGTGGAGGCAGTGTGCCGGGGAAGGAAAGACACAAGTGGATGCAGTGTGCGGGGCGACGCTAGTGGAGGCAGAGTGGAGGGGGAAGACGCTAGTGGAGGCAGTGTGACGGCCCCCCGGGGAAGACGCTAGTGGAGGCGTGTGACGGGGGAAGACGCTAGTGGCGGCAGTGTGACGGAGAGGGACGACTCTAGTGGAGGCAGTGTGACGGAGAAGACTAGTTGGAGGCAGTGTGACGGGGGACGACACGAGTGGAGGCAGTTTGTGACGGGGGAAGACACGGTGGAGCAGTGTGACGGGGGAGGAAGACACGCGAGGAGGGCAGTGTGACGGGGGAAGACCGAGTGGAGGCAGTGTGACGGGGGAAGACACGAGTGGAGGGCAGTGTGAGGGAGGAAGACACGAGTGGAGGCAGTGTGACCGGGGGAAGACACGAGTGGAGGCAGTGTGACGGGGGAAGAACTAGTGGATGGGCAAGTTGTGACGGGGGAAAGGGGGCGAAGACACGAGTGGAGGCAGTGTGACGGGGGACTACATAGTGGAGGCGTGTGACGGGGGAAGACACTAGTGGAGGCATGGGACGGGGGAGAAGACACTAGTGGAGGCAGTGGTGACGGGGAAGTACTAGTGGAGGCAGTGTGACGGAGGAAGACACTAGTGGAGGCAGTGTGGGACGGGGACGACACTAGTGGAAGGCAGTGTGACGGAGGAAGACACATTGGTGGCAGTGTGACGGAGGAGACACCAGTGGACGGCCGTGATGTGACGGGAGAAGACACTAGTGGAGGCGGGTGACGGAGGAGGGGAAGTACGCTAGTGGAGGCAGTGTTGTGACGGAGGAAGACGTTAGTGGAGGCAATGTGACGGAGGAAGCGCTAGTGGGCAGTGTTGTGACGGGAAGACCCTAGTGGGAGGCAGTGTGGAGAGGAAGACATATTGTAGGCCGTTGGACGGAGGAAGACACTAGTGGAGGCAGTGTGACGGGAGAGGAAGAACTATGGAGGCAGTTGTGACGGGGGAAACGAAGACACTAGTGGAGCAGTATGCGGGGGTGAAGGACACTAGGGAGGCAGTGTGACGGGAGAAGTCACTAGTGGAGGCAGTGTGAAGGGGAAGACACTAGTGGAGGGCAGTGTGTGGAGGAAGACACGAGTCGTGGAGGCAGTGTGACGCGGAGGAAGAACACGAGTGGCGAGAAGTGTGACGGAGGAAGACGAGAGGAGGCAGTTGTGACGGGGAAATACACTATTAAGGCGTGTGGACGGGGAAGACCACGGGTGGCGGCAGTGTGAGGGGAAGACACGAAGTGGAGCAGTGGACGGAGAAGACACGAGTGGAGGCAGTGTGACGGGGGAAGACATAGTGGAGGCAGTGTGACGGAGGAAGACATAGTGGAGGCAGTGTGGACTGAGGAGACACTATGGAGGGCAGTGTGACGGAGGAAGACACTAGTGGAAGCAGTGTGAGCGGAGGAAGGACACTAGTGGAGGCAGTGTGCCGGAGGGAAGGACGCTAGTAGAGGCAGTGTGTGACGGGGGAAGAACGCTAGTGGAGCAGTGTTGACGGAAGACATAGTGGAGGCAGTAGTGTGAGGGGGGAAGACGTGTGGAGGAGGCAGTGTGACGGAGGGAAGACCACTAGCATAGAGGCAGTGTGACGGAGTAAGAAACTAGTGGATGGCAGGTGTGACGGAGGAGACACTAGTGGAGGCAGTGTGAAGGGGGAAGGAAGACGTAGTGGAGGCAAGTTGTGACGGAGGACGACGCTAGTGGAGGCAGTGTGGTGACGGGGGGACGCTAGTGGAGGCAGTGTGAGGAGGAAGACCACTAGTGGAAGGCTGTGTGACGGAGGAAGGACACTAGTGGAGCAGTGTTGACGGAGGAAGACACTAGTGGAGGCAGTGTTGACGGAGGAAGACACTAGTGGAGGCAGTGTGGACGGGGAAGACACTAGTGGATGCATATGTGACGGCAGGTCACACTGTGGGAAGCATTGTTGACGGGGAAGGACACTAGTGAGGCAGTGTGACGGAGGAAGACAATAGTAGAGGCGTGTGACGGGGGAAGACGCTAGTGGACTGCAGTTGACGGAAGACATAGTGGAGGTAGGTGTGGGAGGGGGACAGAACGCTAGAGGAGGCAGTGTGACGGAGGAAGACTCTAGTAGAGGCAGTGTGACGGAGGAAGACACTATGTGGAAGGCAGTGTACGGAGGAAGACACTTAGGTTGAGGCCAGTGTGACGGAGGAAGACACTAGTGGAGGCAAGTGTGACGGGGGAAGACATAGTGGAGGCAGTTGTGACGGGGGAAGGACCACTAGTGGAGGGCAGTCTGGACGGAGGGCAGCATAGTGGAGGCAGTGTGACGGAGGGAGACACTAGTGGAGGCAGTAGTGTGGACGGGGAAAGACACTAGTAAGCAGTGTGACGGGGGAGAAGACGCTCGTGGAGGCACAGTGTGACGGAGGAAGACACTAGTGGAGGAGTATTGTGATGGGGGGAAGACACTAGTGGAGGCATTGTGCGATGAGAAAAGGACACTTAGTGGAGGCAGTTGTGACGGAAGAAACTAGTGGAGGCAGTGTGACGGGGATGACACTAGAAAAAAAAATACTGGGGGCAGTGTGACGGGGATGGGCACTAGTGGAGGCTGTTGTGACGGGGGAAGATACTAGTGGGAGGCCGTATGACGGGGGAAAGACACTGTGGAGGCAAGTGACGAGAACACTACTGCGGCAGTGTGACGGGAGGCAACATACTGGAGGCTGTGTGATGGAATCCATACAGGAAGCTGAGAATGAGGATGAAATACATTAGCTGAAAACATTGCGCAGGGGAACAGTGGGTGTTGAAGCCGTGTGATTGGACGTGAAAGAGGGGAACACAATGGTGTGGAAGCCGTGTAATGGACTGAAAAGAGGGGAAACAAGAGTGGTGTAGGAAAGCCGTGTGATTGGACTGGAAAGATTGAGGAACACAATGGTGTAGGAAGGCCGTGTAATGACTGAAAGAGGGGAACACAGTGGTGAGGAAAGCCGGTGATTGGATGAAAGAGAGGAACACAATTGTGTAGGAAGCCGTTTTGTAATGGACTGAAAAGAGGGGAACACAGTGAGAGTAGGAAACGTGTGATTGGAGTGAAAGAGGGGGGAACAGTGGTGTAGGAAGCCGTGTGATTGGAGTGAAAGAGAAGGGTACACAGAATGGAGGTTAGTGTGAAATGGAGTGAACTCGGAGAACCAGTAGTGGAGGTTGCACCTCATACATGAATTGCAGATGTATAACACAACACAATCCCTGTTTGGGAGCATTACACTAGGCTAGACGGTCAATGGCTCTGAGAGGAGAACCCAGGGATATAGGCTTGTTCCATGCAGAGCTTATGTCCACAAACACACACACACACACACACACACACACACAACACACACACACACACACAAACCCACACACACAACACAACACAACACAGCACCCAACACACAACATGCATCACAAAACAAAACAGGCACTCACAAACACAAATGCACTAAACACCACACACAACACACACACACAACACACACACACACAAACACACACCACACCCACACACCACACCCACAGCACTCACACTCATACACACACACAGCACACACCCACAGCACAACCACACGCAACACCACAGCACACACACCACAGCACACAAACAAGCACACACAACACACACCACACACACAACACACACAAACACACACACACAACACACAACACACAACTGCACTCACAAACACACATTGCACTCACAACACACATACACACACACAAAAACACACAACAAACACAGAATTCGAAGCAGAATCTAGTACGACGGAAATTGGACTGCACAGACACCCCCTGAGATGGAGGGCCACGCCAGAAATGGCAGGAGGTAACAACAATGACGGCAGAGAATAGGGGAGGCAAGGCGAATAGCCAGGAATGAATATTTGCAAAGATAAGAGAAATGCCGCACGTTAGTTTTGAGATAGAAGCATATCCAGTGAGTGCCGAACTACTGTGCAGTTTCTCTTAAGGACGAAAATGACTCTGTAAAGTAGAGCAACTAAGCAGATTTAATTAAAGAGATGATCATGGGGAAAAACAGAGATGGTGTTCGAATATAGATTTTATAGGTTAATTCAGTATATCTTCGACAGAATTCATGTAACATATGAAAGAAGTAACGAAACTACTAAAAGAGTTACACATCAATCCACGAAGCCTGGCGGCATATCACAAGGATTCTGAATGGAGTAGTGGAAGAACTGTATGTTTGAGCCAAATAGCAATGATCTGAAGACGGGAAACGTACAGGAAAGCTGGAAAATTATACAATGAAGTCAATATAAATTGCAGTGGGTCAGGAAGCGGCACTGTATTATAGGGCCGGTATCACAGTGCAAAGGAAATTAATAAAGGAAAGAGTGGTTAAGCATTCAAGAAAGGAGACACATTTTCCAGAAGTTGCGAAGATTTGGGGAAAGGTTCAGTCATGCTCATTAACCTACTGGGATTTCTACGTAAAGGAATAATAGAAATCAAGCAAAAGAATGGCAAGGAGGATGGGTTCATGCATATTTTTTGGACTGCGGAAAGTGACAAAAGTTCGCCTCAAACGATTCAGAAATTAGACGACGACGGCAGAATATGAGAGATAAAAAGTCCTGCAGTAATTCATAAGAACTTAGGGTGTGGCAAAGTAGACTTTTCAAGATGAGAAAACTGTAACAAGGCAGTTCCCCAAGCATCAGTTCTATCTCATTATTCCCTAGGAAGGTTCCTTGATGGTGGTGAGAGGGCTCTTGATTTAGGAAATTGGATCTGTGCTCCAGTTCCCGAATTAAGCCTGAATGCCTTTCCACAGCCCCCCCCAGGCGCTGTTATAATCTCCGGGTTTAAGCGCTTTTTTTCCCTTGATTATAATAATAATATCATCATTATTCTAATAATTCGTCGTAATGACGCCTGCCAGCGGAGACTGACTGTGTTTCATTGTTATCTAAGGTAAAAAAACTAATAGGATACTAATGAAGAGGAAAAACCACGACAAACTGCAAGATTGGGTCAAGCATGTAGTTACTGGAGTTGAACGAAAATCACGAAAATTGGAGAGAGAAATAGTGACCAGACAAGGAATATATAGTTTAAGAAGCGAAAAAAGCAACAGATTATCACTCAAGGAGAACGATCTGGGTGAAAAACATGGACAACCCAACATATCGCCTGGAAGTTGAACATTAACGAATCACATGTGTAGCATAGCCTTGAGAAACCTCCATTGAGATAATTGAGGAGATTATATGAACACGTTAGGCCTGTCGTGAAAAATGCAGCACAAGTATGGAAACGCTTCCCTGATAAAAGTATGTCGAAAATTTGAAAAGGTCCTAAGTGTTAAACAACAAGACTAGTTCCCAGAGCTGAAGGGAGTGAGTTATGAAAGAGGATAATGGTGCTGCGCCTGCGAATTCAGGATGAAATAATGATTAGGAGGAGAGATGATTATAACTACAAAATCTTAGATGCTTGGACCTGAGGAGAGAGGAGAGCTTCTTTTTATTATTTGGTGGTTAGGGCTCATACATAGAGTCTAAAGACAGGAGATATGATACAGGATGTCAGGAAATACTTTTTTTTAGTCACAATATAGACAGGAAGCCGAGATTCGATCTTTGTAAAACACCTCGGTGGACATGGACAGGATTTTTCAGAAAAACGGGACACAGAAATAAGGGGTCCACAACTGGATGGTTGACCGATTTTCCAGGTTAGTTAAACAGATGTTAGGAGCATTTCTTTAGTCATAAGGTTGTAGGAAGTGGATAGTTATGGCAAGTGTAGTGGGAGGCAGGAACCATAACAAAGTTTAAGACGAGGTCTGATAAAAGCTCATGGAGCAGAGAGGACCTAGTAGCGCTCAGTGAGGCGGGACCAGGAGTATGACTTAACCTGCAACCACAAATGGGTGAATACAGATAGGCGAATACAATCTCACACCACACACACACACACAACACACACAACAACACACACACACCAACACTCACACAACACACACACCCACACAACCCTACTATTTCACTATTTTCATCATTAACATTATTAAATGTCACCAAATTCCTCTTTTTCATGATTTCTTCTCTCAGATTTTTCTTCCTTTTGTTTAATGCAATCAAACACGGCTCCCTAGCTTTCCATTCATATTTAAAATTCATGTTATTGAGCAATAAATCTTGGTACAGATCCAGTAAATATTTTCTTCACTTACATATTACATGTGTTCCTTTCAGGGAGGTGTATTTTAGTGAGTTACAACATTCATAGTTGACATGTATGTATGTGGTAAAAAGTCGCTGTTGGTTACATAAAAAAATTTATTTCCTTGTAACTCATTAGTTGGAAAAAAAGTGTTGGGTTATCTGCTTAATCCGAATCGTTTTCTGGCAGTACAAGGGTTTCAGTGATTGTAGGTTGTGAAGGTTGGTTGTGACGTTGGGGAGTGGTATTACTACATGGTTCAGTGTTATGGTTGTGTCGTTGACGTAGTGGTATTACTACATGGTTCAGTGTTAGGTTGTGACGTTGAAGTAATGGTATTACTACATGGTCAGTGTTATGGTTGTAGTGTGACGTTGATGTAGTGGTATTACTACATGGTTCAGTGTTATGGTTGTGACGTTGACGTAGTGGTATTACTACATGGTTCAGTGTTATGGTTGTGACGTTGACGTAGTGGTATTACTTACATGGTTCAGTGTTATGGTTGTGACGTTGACGTGTGGGTATTATACATGGGTTCAGTGTTTATGGTTTTGACGTTGATTGTAGTGGTATCACTGCGATTCAGTGCATTTGGTTGTGCGTAGACGTAAGAGGTATCCACTGCATGGTCCAGGGCTATGGTTGTGGTGGTTGTGAGTGACGTAGTGGTATCACTGCTTGGTTCAGGGCCATGGCCCTTGGTGGACGTTGCGTAGTGGTATTACTGCTTGGTTCAGAGCTATGGTTTGTGTTGGTTGTGACCGTCGAAGCCATTCCTGCTTATGAGTGGCTCTTTGGTCTGTATTAAGTGTTGACTTGATATTTAACTGTGTAGCTTAGATGTCTTACATAGTTGTGAAGACTACAAGGGTAAAGAGAAAACTACTATCCGTTTGTGTTTATCTTACCTTTGAATTTCCGGACTGTTGAAATATTACAGATTTTGGTTATAGCCAGGTGCACCAGGCTTGAATTGTTGCTTGTATTAGTCAATGTATATGTGATTGCATGAAAGGTACAGGGATAAGAGGTGTCCCTGTTTGCACAATGACGTGAAAGTACTGAGAAGAATATCGGGACGAGGATCAGGAAAAGATCACAAAGAAATCTGGACAGGCTCCAAGCTGGCCTGGCATAGGCTCTGGCGTTTAACTCAACAAGTACAAGTTATGCAACTTGGGGAATGCAAAGAAGACTTCGGAAAACCGTACACGATCGGTGGTCCAAAGGCTGCAAACCTTGCTCAAGGAAAGGATCATGGGGTGAGGGTAACATACCGGCCTATCCCTTGAGGCATACATCAAGAAGCAGCCACCAGTATGGAACCCAAACCTGGTAAAGCTCGTCAAGAATTAGAAAACGTGCAAAAATTTTTAACAAAAATTAGTCCCGGAGCTAGGGGTATCTGCCCTATGAGGATAGGTTAAGGGAACTCAGCTAATAATACTGGCAGACAGGAGACTAAGGAGGCATGAGACATATTAAAAACACAAGGAAATTGACAAGATAACCGGGGTCTAATGTTTCAGAGAACTGACACACGAACAAGAGGACACAACTGGAAGTGCAAACACAAATGGACCATAGGATGTTAGGGAAGCATTTTCTATAGCTATAAATTTGTCTGGAAGTGAACAAATTGGAGGAGTGTGTAGTAAAGGTCGGATTATATATGCTTTAAGAAGAGGTAGATAAGGGCCCTTGGAGTCAGTAGAGAATGGATCTAGTAGCGATCAGCAAAGAGGCGGTTCCAGGAGGCTGTGACCCGGCCCTTCAAACAACCCACCCACACACACACACACCACAAACACACACACACACACACACCAGACACACGCCCATGAAGAGGCGGGGCCAGGAGCTTGACCGACCCCTGCAACTCAACTCGGATGAGTAAACTAGGTGAGTACACACACACACACACACACTTCAATTTATGTCCAGGTGGCCGTGATCGTGTAGTGGTTAGTACATGCGTTTTGGCCGCAGTAACCCAGGTTCGAAACTGGTCACGGCAGGCGACATTGGACTTTTCGGAAGATGAAGTGGTAGAGGTGGATCCATACATAACTTAAGAGGAGGTACGATTCGGATCTTGAAGCCAAGACAGTGGACCTAGTACGACAACGAAGTGGGACAGGAGCAATAAATCGACCACTTTCACCACATTTAGATGAATATCACACAAACTACACGCATGCGATTCCAAGTGTATACTCTATTGCCCCTCACCCTGTAACAATATCTTTACCAATTCCTACCATGTTCTTCCCACTCCCTGATAGATTAACGACAAACCATATAGCTGAGGTAGGAAAAAAGTGTCTACAAGGCAAAAGCAACACAAAGTATTAATGACAGGAGATCTCAAAACCCAAATAAAAGTGGATTGGGAAAATCAGAAATCAAATTTGCTGTAGTCTGACCAAAATTTATAGTGTATCATCCTTCATATAGAATGTATTATCATGAATATTTTTACAAATTGGGACTACTTAAAGAAACAGAAACCCTTGCGTTAGATGTGAGATTCCCCAAGTAGCATGTTGGGTCCGTTACGTTCTTATGTAATGTGAATGACATGTCTAGTCTAGGTTATGTTGTATGCCGACGACAGTGTTATGTATTTGTTAGTGTTCTGGGTTTTAGAAACAAACTATAGTTCACCTCGGGGAAAACATAAGCCATATTCTTTTGGCACGAAAACAATAACTGAAATGGTAAATGCTTTTAATGTCCTGTTTAATGGGGAACCCCCATCACTTCAGTATCTCAAGTGAAATATCAGGGACTTATTTGACCCCAGCATGTCAGCAAAGAATTGAACGTGAAAAATGTAGTAAAATAGTGAAATGTCAGGCTAAAGTTCTTCTAAAGAAGGCTGTGTTTACCTATGAGGCTGCAGGGACCCTATTATTGTAAGCTGATCCTCTCTTTAGTGTTAAATGTAAACTAACTCACTTTACTGTATCCCTGTTGTATCTCCTTTTATTGAAAATGGATTTATCACACGGGTTGAGTACTGAGCCGTATTTACCCCGCCCTTTAAGGTTCTAGTGATGATTTGATTCCTGCTGCTAGCTTACCGCTAGGCTCTTTTATAAGCTTTACAAGTTCCCCAAAGAGTAAGTCACTCACTATTGGGGTTATTTGATAATTTAACCATGATTTTGAAAATTGTACTTATGTATACATGTAATAAAATAACCTTATTAACAGCTGTTAGGTCCATTTCAGCGAGACCTAATAAAGCTTCCACTGTTTCAAATATAGTTTCATCTACTTGTGGTTTTTTTTACCACAACTTTTCAGCATCGCACTAACTCGATAGCAACTCTTTTCTGAAAGCATGAGCGCACCTGGACTAAGTTAGCAAGGCTCCGCCCAGTCTGTAGCCACCACACCTTCCGCCATTAATGATTTTTAAAGCTGGAAAGGTGTGTGTTCTTATGTTGACTCGCGTTACCACTATCTCAGTTCCCCGTTTTCTACTATTGCTATTTTCCCCTATAATCTACCCTGTCCATAATAACTATCGCATTTGCTTTGTTTTCCAAGGTGAAGTCTACGAATCGATTTCTTAATTCACGTTATAACTTAACAAATCTTTGAACGACAATTTTGTAGAGGTTGAGCAGCACACTTGTCTTCAAAGATTGTGAGGTTAGTTATACACTGAATTAAGGAACGATCTGGACTTCAACCTTACGAAAGCAGTCAAAGCAAATGCGATAGTAAATATGGACAAAGGTAGATCGGGGAAAAAATAAACGTGAAGTTAGGAAACGGGTAAACTCACGCGTCTCAAGATAAAGTAAAACTACTTCTCTTGACACCAGTTATTGGAGCATGAAAGGACCAGCATTAAACTCGCATGCTAACCATAACCCCCGGCCGGGATTGAACCGCGCGATATCGAGTCTCAAAACTCCAGCCCGTCGCGTTACCACAATAAGATTTCAACCAACTAGGTCTATTTTCACCCCATAGGAAGTTAGCACAGGCACCTCTGTGCCCACCATGCAAGTTTTTCAGACGAATCTCGCATGCTAAGCTGTTTACATTGACCACGAAATCGTAACGACCGATTGCAAACAAAACCATCCACGGGTGGGGTTAGAACCCGCACTTCTGTCATAAAACTCCAGACCCGACGCGTGGTAACGCTACGCTCTGGAGTTTTACGATTCTTGATCGCGGGTTCAAACCCCCCCGTGGTATGGTCTTAAAAGCTGTTTACCTCCCAGGTTATTCAATAGATTGAAGGAAAACGGATCTATGACGACAGGTCTGATTGGTGGATGAAATTCCAGGAGCTGACTGGTCAAAGATCAGGCTTTAAAAATAGGTTGATAAATACAGGCGTGGGTGTGGGTGGAGTGTGAGATGGACCTGGATAAGCTTGTGTGGTACCAGGACGGTTGCCGTGTTCTCCCTTAAGTCAAGGTGACTGACCTGACTAGGTTGTGTGCATTGGTTAAGCGGATGGGACTAGTACCTGCCTCGCATGGGCAGTAGGGACTGCTGCAGTGTTCCTTCGTTCTTATGTATCTAATCAAGCACTCACACGCTGAATGTCTTACCGGACTTTGCTTGCAGAAATAAAGATTATCATCATAAGGAAATTGAGGAACATAGCAACTTGCTACTGGCCATTGGCAAGACAAGTCTTTATCAAACCTACCACTCCCACCTTCAAATATTATCATGTTATCATTTCATTATTATTGATATTATGCATTATACACTGAATTATACAACTTGAATAAAATCTTAAAAATTCCGCAGAAAATGATGAGATGACTGGACCACAACATACACGATAACTTTGAGGATTTTAAAAAGTTAGGAAAAGCAGAAGGACGTAGACAGTTGGGGTTCGAGCAAGGGGGGGAGAAGAACAGTCGAACAGCTGGAACTTCCCAGGGGGGTAGGGAAAAGTGAGATGCTACATGTACATAGAAAGGTGGTAGTTGAAGAGAAGATAAGAGCGAATGAAGGCGAAGAGAGAAGGGACGGAGTAAACAGGGGCGGCGAACAAATAAAGAATGTCTACTAATATCAGTGACCATTCTATAAATGGAAGGATTGCGGAGATCGTGAGAGCGTACATAGTAGCGCAGGCAATGGGTATCACGGCGATCGGATAAGGATGGAACGTCGCTTCTGCATAGAGGCTTTCGACAGGGGAAAGAGCGAAAAGCACCAAGGCATAAGCGTAATCCTTGGTGATGAATGGGTTAAGGCTAGAGAGAGTAGCAGGAGATGCCGCTGAATAGATCTGGTCACCATAATCAAGTTTCGATAAAATAAGGGTGGAATGTAGCGAAGGAGGGTTCGACGATCAGCTCCCCACGAAAGATGAGCAAGGGTTTTAAGAAGGTTCAGCCGGCTGTGACAAGTTGCCTTCAGAGAGGTAATGTGAGGTTTCCAGGATAACCTACGATCAAAGAGGAGGCCCAGAAACTTGACTGTATCACGTCAGGGATACGGGAGCCATAGAGGTACAAAGGATGATCGGAGATGACAGAGCGTCTAGTGAAAGTGATTTGGTGGGTTTTAGTGCTGGAAAATTTAAACCCACGTGTGGTGGCCCAATTGGAAACACGGTCGACTGCATGTTGGAGAGAAACTGTAAGGAGGTGACAGTCAGCGCCTGCACAGGCAATAGCGAAGTCATCAACATAGAGTGAGACCAAATATTTGATGGGAAGACTAGAGGCCAAATCATTAATAGCAAGGAGAAAAAGTGTTGTGCTCAGAACACATCCCTTGGGGACACCTTCAGCTTGGATAAAGTCCGGGGAGAGCACATTATTAACCCGAACACGGAAATGCCTGTCAGTTAAAAAGTTCTTAAGGAAGGATGGTAGATTGCCTCGAAGGCCTAAGGAGTGGGCTTGGGCTAAAATATTATACCTCCAAGTTGTGTCATATGCCTTCTCAAGGTCAAAAAATATGGCAATAACTGAGTGGTTATTCTCAAAGGCATTACGAATATACGTATCCAAGCGTAGTAAGGGGTCTATGGTAGAACGTCCCTTACGAAAGCCATATTGACGAGTGGAGAGACTGTTGTGTGTCTCTAAATACCACACTAAACGTCTATTTCTAGGCGTTCCCATACTTTGCAAACTGCACTGGTAAGAAGCAATGGGACGATAGTGGGAGGTTTCATTCCCGTAGTGCCTTTTGCAGAAAGGGAGGAACAATGGCGGATTTCCACAGCTGTGGACGAACTCTAGTGACCAATAAGAAGTAAAGGCATAATAGGACTAGCAAGGGCTGACTGATGTTAAAGGTTGTAGCATACGATAAATGAAGGTCCTCGGCCCAGCGCCGTGATCGACAAGCTGAGATGTTGCCTCCAGTTCTTGAATGTAAAAGGTCCCATTATAACTGTTCTCTCTGAGAGTGAAAAAGTCCAAGGTGCAACTCTCTGGCAGACTTTTGAGGAAAGAAATGAGGCATAGATGGATCCCTGAAAATACGACCAGATATTGCCAGTTCATTGGCAACATCTAGTGGGTTCCTAGCAACACCGCAATCCCCGCAGAACAGGAGCCGGTCAGAGATATTTACCACTCATTTTCGTACTTTTTTTCCAGACTGGTCACTCATAGAGGAAGCAGAGTGTGATGGTGGAGACATAATCTCGCCAGCAAGTGCGTTACGTCATGGATGACACGGCGAGCGATCGGCAGCTTCGTGTTTAAATCAAGGAGTCGCTCTGTGTTCTATGTACCGTACCTGCCCCATGCAGCGCTTCAATGTACTGCACGAGCACAAGCAGAAACCACCAAGGCACGCATTCTGAGAATGCCGCCCGAAGTTGGTATAGAAGAAACTGCTGAAAACGGAGACGAGAGAGGTGTAAAAGCTCAACGATGGAGGACGAAGAAGGAACCTCTTTAAAAACTGTTAGGTGTGAGTAAAGGTTCCTATTTTTGCCCGATTAAATGCCAGCGTGGGGTGCGAAGAGGTGCGAATATGAAGGGGAAGAATGAATGATTGGAAAAGATCTCTGTCATTTAAGTTCCGGAGAACAGACAAGTGAAGTCTAATGCGGCGGAGGAAGAGCAAACTGAGAGATCGATGCAAAGTATGAGTCCGAGGATCAAAATGGAGTGAGTACCTGTATTTAAAACCATGGAGGGGGTGGGAGGCAAGAAAGCCTCTAACTGAATTCCACGGGAATCCACAGTGAGACCCCCCCCCAGAGGAAATGGTGGGCATTAAAATCACCAAGTAACAAATCGGTGCGGTAATGACGAAACAAGGAAGGCAAAAATCTGGAATAAATAATGCCCGAGAAGGAGAGAGATATAAAGAACATACGTATCCCACCTATGAAAGTGGAAATACAGGCTGCTGAGTATTGCAGCGAAGTATGAACAAATAGCTGATGGTACGAATATCAGTGCGGAGAAAAGGGCACTTCATTAAAGGTCCCCATCAGGAAACGAACTGAAGAATACAATAAATATTATAGCCTGAGATGTGAGAAATAACACAGAGTGTAATTTTGGTTCCTGTAAGCAAACACCACAACAGGGGCAAACTGGGAGAGAACATCGAAGCTCAATCAACAAACAAGCAC
The DNA here is from genome assembly GCF_026875155.1 of Cherax quadricarinatus. Lineage (NCBI taxonomy): Eukaryota > Metazoa > Arthropoda > Malacostraca > Decapoda > Parastacidae > Cherax > Cherax quadricarinatus. The sequence goes on from NW_026465281.1 coordinate 33,193, forward strand.
ACACAGATCACAAACAAACACACACACAACACAAAAAACAATCAAAAAAACACACCACAAAAAAGCTCACAACATTCACACCAATCACCCACACAATCTCAAAATCAAAGCTCAAAAAACCAAAGCTCAACAAAAATCAAATATATGAGATTTTATAGCGTTTTATAATTTATGAAATGATTTTATATAAATATAGATATTTTATGTGTATGATATTAATAGATTAATATATTAGATATATAGGTTAAAGGTGGTAAAAGGTGGGAAGAGGTGGGAAAGGTTTTTGGATGGTGGGGATTGGGGTGTTGGGGGGTGTAGGGTTTGAAGATGGGGTGGGAAGTAGGTAGTTTAGGTGTGTTTTTGGAATATGGAGTGATGGGGTTTTTGGGATTGATGAGGTTGGGTTAGGGGGAGAGGGGGGGTATTTTGTGGTGGAATGTGGGTGATGTGGGGTGTGTGTAATGAGCGGAAGTGGGAGAATGTGACATTGTGGTAGGGTGGGTACGCTGCAGTTATATTCAGGATTTGCTTATTGTGTTGTCGGTAATTCAGAATTGTTGTTATGGGAGTCAATATTGGGAATGGTAGGGGGAGGAAGAGTGAAAGATTGGGAACTGGATTGGACTGTACCAAGGTAGGGGGGGGCGAAAGGTGGAGGGAACTGGAGAAGCATGCAGGGGACAGAAGAGGCCAGGAAACCGGGAGTTGGCAGAAGAGGAAGAAACTTGGGAGGGAACAGGGAGGAAGGGTACATTACGAGGACGTGGGGTGAACTCTGCTCTGCCACTTGTAACTGAGCCATGAGAGGGAAAGAACTAGGACAGAGACAGGAGGGTAAAATGAGGAGGTGAAGATGGGTTGGAGGTGTTACCGACGCTTTTTTTTGATTTAAGAAGGTAGGGGACGATTGGGAGGAGGCTTCGAACGAGTCCTCGTCGCTACTGAGGCTTGGGAGAGAAACTCGAAGAAGCGAGATTAGAACTGAGGCGTTGAAGTAGGGACGTATGATCCGAGACAGCAAAAAGGATTAGATACAGGAGTGATTAGGGAGAGGTAACCACAGATGGGGTGTAGAAGATGGGATACTAGAAGTGGGGGGGGGACGTTTTGAAACACGGAATAAAACAACACGTGGAGTCCCCTTGGAAGGCGGAGATGAGAAACATGCCATGCATAAGGAGACCTCGTCTCTGTGAGGATAACGGATTTCCCCCGCTCTTTAACTAGAGCCCATGACAACGCGAGAGTACGAAGGGTGAGCCTCATGACAGTTAAGCAAGAGGGAGATCGATTGCAAGACGTATTAGAAATGGTCATCGCACCACAGACTGGGCATTCAGCGATCGATCGCAATATTTCGCTGGATGGCCCAACTCGCCAGCAATTTCTCACTGTTGTGTGGTAAGGGATCAACTTTCAACCTGTAACCGATGTCCTGCTATAAAAACTGAGGATGGAATTCTCGCTGTCAAAAGTTAAACGAGCCCCAATGCTAGGGTATCGTCTCCGCCCACGGGCAGGAGAAACGTAAGTGTCTACCTAGAGGATTGGGAGATCTTGAGTTCCAGCTGTTCTAGAATGTCAGCACATGTCTGGAAATTTTGTTGAAACTATGGTATGGGGCAGAATGACTGTACCACACTACAAGATTGAGGGAATGATGCTTTTCAAGAGTGACAGAAAGTATCGATCTGGGAAGACAAGAGAGCTCATGAGCCTGGTAGCATTCTGTACGGTAATGATGTTTCGTACGATCTTAGAGCATGAAAAGAAAAATCATTACAACAAGTCGAGGTGTGCCTTGCCCATACATGGGCAAAAGATAGGCAGTAAGGAAGTTGGTCGTAAAGTGAAGAATTTAGTCCACTGTTTCATCTGAAACTGAGCGTGGAAAGGTAGTGAAGGACGTGTTGATCGTTTCTGAGAAGAACGAGAAGGTGGAGAAGTATCATCAGCAGGTAATTGTCGTTGTCGTTTAGGCGTGGGACCAGAGTTGGTCCGACGTGGAACGGGTCGGCGATTTGAAAATTGCCGCACCGTTGAGGGAGAGGCCGGAAGCATAGTCAGAGGAGAGCGAAGGTCCGATAAATCGAAGGAGTCAGTCGAGGCCTCAGTACCTGAAGCGGGTGAGGAAACAGCACCGGCAATAGGTACAGAGGCATGAGGAATGTCTGAAGAGTGGTCCAAAGACGAGGCGGGGTCAGAACGGGGTGCGGTATCAAGAAGGGGCCCAGGGGTACCAGGTTCATGGACTAGGGCTGCCATGGTTAGGTTACTTCTTTCTTTTTGTTTTTAAGAAAAAAAAAAGAAAGAAGAAAAGAAAATAAAAAGAAAAAAAAAAGAAAAAAAAAGGAGGGACCGGGGAGGGATAGGTCCTAGGAGGAATGAAAGGGCCAGAAATCTCCCTCCTCGCCCAAGAGGACCTCAGCACCGCAAGTAGCGCAGATGCAGCATGGAACCCGTGCCATACCCTACCCATCATGCTAGTAAACTAACAATCCGGGATAGCAACCTCACATCTGCCGAGCTACCTCGGTGGACAAAAGAGAGGGCGGCCGGATATCCACCACAAAGCATACCTCCTTCGGCCACCACCCCCGGAATCCGAAAGGTGGCTTCCAGAGATACACTCGTCGCCCAAAAGACACCCAAAGCTACTCCGGGATACCGGAGAGGGATCGGGACATCCCCAGGCGATCCAGATTCCACGGCAAACTACGCCACCGCTAAGAACCTCAACGGAATGGGATGGACCCCGGTATCCTTTCTCCTACCTAGGAACTAGCGCGCCTGTGGGAGAAATCCCAAAGGACAAAAAGAGGAAGGGCAAAAGGGAGGAGTGGGGAGGAGGAGGAGGAAAGGAAAAAGGGGAGGATGGGGAGGATGGGATAGGGGAGGGGAGATTGGGGGGTAATTAGGTTCGGTCTGAGGAAGAAGACCGATAGGTCTAATTCCTCAGACCAAGAGCCTCTTCACCACGCCAAGGAGCCCCCCTTGAAGAGGAAATACTTTAATAAATTTGAATATTATTCTATGGAGTTTCCCAGTTGAAATTATTTCCCCTAGACTCAAAAGGACCTTTAAAGAACTCGGATCCAAAAATCTTGTTGCATAAGAAATAAATGGTAACAGGCCACATTCTGAAGTTCTTTAAAAAATTTCTTATTCGCAACCCTGGGTGGCATAAATGTCAACTTTTCTATATAAACTTCCTCTTATAGTACTCTTTTATGTACAATCATTATTCATTTTTTTACCATAATTTCTTCTATTGTTATATTTTATTTTTTTTGTGTATATAATGTATCTGTATACTGTTATTGTAAATTTTAATCACATACAGTTCATATGTTACTGTTTTCTTTTATTTTTTCACAATGGATGGACATACCACTGGTATGTCATCATGCCAGAATGTAGTCATGTTCCTATACCCTAAGTAAGAGAAACATACTCTGACATGTGTAATACGTACTGGCTGGCTGGCTGCCGGTGTGGGTGATTGCTGACGTTTGTCTCTTTTTTCTTTTTTTTTTTTTACGGTTTTGTCAAGGTTAAGGATCCATGGTTTAATTGACAGTCTTTACGATTAAATCCTAATTTATTGACAAGCTAAGAGCTGTTACACATCAGTTTGAAGCATTTTTATTATTGAACATACAGTAGGAAACAGGTGAAGTTGGAGCCTATCTGTGGGCCACATTTTCATTGATAACTGACTTTATCTCGTTGCATCATTATGCTGTACAATGTTTCCATACTCGAGTCATCCTGGGTATATAGGATCTCAGATGGAGTGAAGTTCTGGAGAAGGTAAGCCAGATGAAGTTGCTCTTTCTGCCCGTCTTGTGGCATAAAACTGTTGCGCGCTGTCTGGAAGGATCGGTGGTACTTACAAATTGGCCTTGTACATAACAGAAGGCACCAACCCCCATCCTTTTGAGGGGCCTGCTAAATGGACAGATCTATCCGGGATGGGTCCAGGCGAGAGATGAGACGTCTTGCTCTGTTCCTATCTGTCAAGCAGCGCAGATGAGAGAGGGGGCAGGCAAACCAAGAAAGTGGAGCTACTCAAGGTGCGGGTATTTGCCTCGTACAGAATCTTGCAACCCCTACTGTCAAGTAGATGCGAGATACGGCGAAGTGCTGTAAGCTTCCTGGTGCCTTGTTTGCAAGATTTACAACATGGTTCTTCATGGTTAGTTGGATCAAATTTCACCCCAAGGATACAACTTCTTCTTCTCCAGGTGCCAACACCCTCCTTCATCCTTAACCTACCACATGCCTACATCATGTGCTAGAGACAATCATCATTTGTTTCTAGTGCAATGTTACTTGCCACTTATTTCCCAAGTGATAATTCAGCTCTTTAAATGTATTTCTTCTCTGTATATCTCTTCTGTATCTCTTCTTCATTATTGACTCTCCTATGATCTCTCTCTGTATCTCTTTTCCTCTGTCTGCTCTCTCTTTCGCTCTTCCTCTGTTCTCTTCTCCTTATCTGTATCTGACTCTCTCTTTAGATCCTCTTGTACCTCCTCTCTCTATTCTCTCTCTCTTCTTCTTCTCTTGTCTTGCTATCTCTTGCCTCTGTTCTTCCCCCCTTGTCTCTTCGTACCCCTCTCACTCTGTCTATCTGTACTTCTCTCCATTGTTATCGTATCTCTCTCTCGTATCTCTCTCTCGTGTCTTCTCTGTATCTTTCTTCTGTAATTCTCCTCTGTATCCTCTCTCTCTTGTATTCTCTCTCTCTCTCTCTGTATGTTTCCAAACTCTCTCTCTCTTGTGATTCTCTCTCTGTACTCTCTTTATCTTCTCTCTGCTCTCTCATATTTCCTTTCATGTACTTCTCTTTTTTTTTTTACACAGGGTTTGACACAGGTTAAGGATCCCTAGCTTTATGACATGCTTTTGGTAAGATTCCTAACTATTGACAAGCTAGAGCTGTTAACTACATCGCTCATTTTGAAAGCATTTTATTTTAAAGACTACAAGTAGGGAAGGATGGTTGGATTCATCTGTGGGAAATTTTTCATTGATCACGAATTCTCTTGCATCATACTGAATGTGTTCCATACTCGATTACATCCTGGGTATATAGGATCCTTCTGGAGTGAAGTTCTGGAGAAGGGTTCGCCAAGAATATGCTACTTTCTGCCCGTCTTGTACTATTTTTTCCCTTCTTGAAGTGGATCCAATGTAGCTTGGCAATTTGCCTGTATACTGTAAGGCCAACCACATCCTTCTCCATGTTTGAAGGCTCTGCTGAAATGACAGCTCTATCCAGGATGGGTCCAGCGAGGTGAACGTCTTGCTCTGTTCCTACTCTGTCAAGCGTCGCAGTTTAGAGGGGGGGCAGGCAAACCATGAAGTGGAGCAACTCGGTGCGGGGTGTACTTTTTGCTCGTACAGAAAATTTTCAACCCCTCTGTCGAGTAGACGAGATCGGCGAAGTGCTGTAAACTTTCCGGCTGCCTTGTTTGCAAGATTTTTCATGGTTCTTCATGGCTGTTTGGAGTCAAATTTTTACCCCCAAAGGGTATCAACTTCTTCTCCAGGGGCCATACACCCTCCCATTCATCCTTACTACTGCAACCACCTATTACCATCAAAAGGTGCCTAGAGGCATCCCTCATTTGGTTTTCTCAGGTTTCAAATGTTACTTTGCAAACTATTTCCCAAGCTGATATAGTCTCAGCTGGTGATTGATGTTAGCTTTTAAACGCTGGCATTTTCTCTTGGAAAAATGATGTCAGTGTGCAATCATCAGCCATATGATGTGATTCTGGGATGAAGAAGAAGGTGTTTGAAGTAGGGCAATTCCTAACAAAAGGTCCGCACGTTTCCTTGTGGAACACTTGCCCCAATAGGATGTCTTTCGTCCTTCAATGAGAACTCACTTAGAGATCTACATGAAGGTAATTTACGAAGGAGAATAGCGTAGAGCTGCAATTTCCCGTGCTTGAGTTTTGCTAAGAGGCCCTGGGGCCAACACAGTCGAAAGCGCCAGCAATGTCCAGTGCTACCACACAGATGACTTTGGATTCAATTTCCCCGTGACTGGTGCCACTTGGGAGAGGTTTAACAAAAGATAGCAGCAGAGTAACCTTTCCGAAGCCCAAATTTACGATCACAAGTAGGGGTGATAGTCAAAAAACTCTGTCTTTTTTCTTAGATTAATGTTCAAAGGGTCTTCCGTGTTGAAGGGGTGACACTGGTCTTAGTTTTGATTTCTGCTCTGCTCTTTTTTTTGTGAACGGGACTACATTTCCCTCTTTCCATAGAGAGGGCCATTTACACTGTATTTAGGCAGTGCTGAAAGATGCGGGGTTAGAGGTGCTGCTAGTGGTCTGCACATCATCTCAAACAATCTTGGCTCGCTTGTCTGGGCCCACAGCCTTTTTTTGGTCAAGCGATTTAAGAAGGAAATTGCACTCCCCCTGCCTTATTGTCACCACTGACAGTTTTGAAAACAGTTCTTGCGCTAGCCAAGGAGGGTCCCTTGCTGGATCAGGAACTTGCATTTTGGTAACAGAGTGTTCAGCAAAGGGGGTCCGCCTTCTCTTGACTACTAGTAGAGGTGGTCCCATCCTGTCGATTTAGGGGGTGGAATGAGTTCATCAGGCAGAAAACCCTTTGGGCTGTCCTTGACCGGGGGACCACCAGGTTTTGGAGCCTACCCTACCTGTGCTAGCTTTCTTTTAGTGTCCACCTCCCTTTTTAGCAATGGCCCATTTTTGAACGTCACCCATATGTATACAGGCTTCCCTGTGCAAGTTCCTGTTATAGGGGGTTGGATGTCTCTTATCCTTCGCCATGCTTTGTTCTTAGCAGTAGCAGCCTCTCTACAATGAAAGCCAAACCAAGGCTGATCCATAGGCTTCGTCACACATTGCCGGTGAGGAATGCGTTCTTGTTGTAGATTAAGGATGTGTCCAGTGAAGGCTTTCACTTGGTTGTCAACATCCCCTTGGAGAAGAGCATTCCAATCGGTGGTGGCGAGCTCAGAGCGAAGGGCTGGCTAATTACCTCTTTCCCATAGCCAGGTTGTGCGTGTGGACTCCTCACCTCGTTCTGTTGGGATCTTAAGTGTCTCTCTCTGTATCTCCCTCTCTCTGTATCTCTCTCTCTCTCTGTATCTCTCTCTCTCTCTGTATCTCTCTCTCACAGGTACACATACGTAAAGTTATCATACATAGTATAAATTACCTAGGATAACCCAAATAATCCAGACAAAGTGCTATACAGTGGATCTGTGCTCCAGTGCCTTAAATTAATAATATTAATAATAATTATTATTATTATTACAATAATCACCTAGGTGATGAAAGATTGAATATCAAATTGGAGGGAGAGAGTATGGAGGAGGTGAACGTATTCAGATATTTGGGAGTGGACGTATCAGCGGATGGGTCTATGAAAGATGAGGTGAATCATAGAATTGATGAGGGAAAAAGAGTGAGTGGTGCACTTAGGAGTCTGTGGAGACAAAGAACTTTGTCCTTGGAGGCAAAGAGGGGAATGTATGAGAGTATAGTTTTACCAACGCTCTTATTATGGGTGTGAAGCGTGGGTGATGAATGTTGCAGCGAGGAGAAGGCTGGAGGCAGTGGAGATGTCATGTCTGAGGGCAATGTGGGGTTTGGTAAATATATAATGCAGAGAATTCGTAGTTTGGAAGTTAGGAGGAGGTGCGGGATTACCAAAACTGTTGTCCAGAGGGCTGAGGAAGGGTTGTTGGGGTTTGGTTCGGACATGTAGAGAGAATGGAGCGAAACAGAATGACTTCAAGAGTGTATCAGTCTGTAGTGGAAGGAAGGCGGGGTAGGGGTCGGCCTAGGAAGGGTTGGAGGGAGGGGGTAAAGGAGGTTTTGTGTGCGAGGGGCTTGGACTTCCAGCAGGCATGCGTGAGCGTGTTTGATAGGAGTAAATTGGAGAAAAAGGGTTTTTTAAATTTACTTGACGTGCTGTTGGAGGTGAGCAAAGGGTAACTTTTATGAAGGGATTCAGGGAAACCGGCAGGCCGGACTTGAGTCCTGGAGATGGGAAGTACGTGCCTGCACTCTGAAGGAGGGGTGTTAAGTTTGCAGTTTAAAAACTGTAGTGAAAAGCACCCTTCTGGCAAGACAGTGATGGAGTGAATGATGGTGAAAGTTTTTCTTTTTCGGGCCACCCTGCCTTGGGGGGGGAATCGGCCAGTGTGATAATAATAAAATAATTTAAAAAAAAATTTCAATAATACATATGTACTAATATTAATAATATTATTATTATTAAACTATAATATAATAAACCTGTCAATCATTACTTACCTTAAAATTCTGTAGTCTTAATGTAGAGTGAGAGGTGAGTAAACAAGATTAAATGAATAAACGAATGAGTGTGTAGAAGGTTGGCGAGTTATGTAAAAAAACGTTGTTGTTGTTGTTATCAGCCCGGACACATAATGATTCCTGTTCACTTGTCAAGCCGACCAGAAAAACATCTCATATTTGTTTATGTAAAATGTTTATATGTTATGTAGCATGTTTATTATATAATTTTGAAAAAGAATCATAGATGGATTAAGCAAAATGTCTATATCAACGTTTTTATACACATTTAATGCGCCTCATGATTATTATTGTGTTATTATCATTATTAATATAGGGTCTTCAAGAACCATTTACACTCTTAATGAGTGGCTCTGAGAAGACAAGCAGGGCAGAAAGACAGACAAGACACAGGTAGACAGACAGAAAACTCGGTAGACACAGACACACAGGTGGGTAGACAGAAAAAGACACACAGGTAGGCGACACACACACAGGTAGACACAGACACACAGGTGGGTAGACAGGACACACACACACAAAGGGAGACAGGGCACACACACAGGGAGACAGAAAGACACACACAGGTAGACATAAAGGGCACAACAAGTAACGACAAACAGGTAGACAGAAAAAACCACGGTATTCTGGTACGTAATGATGTGCGTACCGCTCTTAAGAGCATGAAAAGAATATATCTTGTACCTACATGGCGTAGATGCCTTGCCAATACAAGGTCAGAAAGATATGCAGTAGATGAAGTTTGGTCGTAAAGGAAGAATTTAGTCCACCTGTTCAGTCTGAAAACTGACGTGGAAAATAGTGAAGGACTGTTGATCGTTTCTGAGAAGAACGAGAAGGAGGAGAAAGTATCATCAACAGGTAATTGTCGTTGTCGTTTAGGCGTGGGACCAGAGTTGGTCCGACGGGAATGGGTCGCGATTTGAAAAATTGCCGCACCGTTGAGGGAGAGGCGAAGCAATAGTCAGAGGAGAGCGAAGGTCCGATAAATCGAAGGAGATTCATCGAGGCCTCAGTACCTGAAGCGGGGAGGAGACGCACCCGGCAATAGGTACAGAGCATGAGGAATTCTGAAAGAGTGTCCAAAGACGAGGCGGGGTCAGAACGGTGCGGTATCAAGAAGGCCCAGGGTACCAGTTTCATGGAGCTAGGCTGCCAGGTTAGTTACTTCTTTCTTTTTGAGTTTTTAAGAACAAAAAAACGAATAGAAGAAAAGAAAATAAAAAGAAAAAAAAAGAAAAAAAAAAAGGAGGGACCGGGAGGATAGTCCTAGGAGGAAGAAAGGGCCAAAATCGCCCGCCGCTGCCCGAAGAGACCTCAGCACCGCAAGTAGCGCAGAGCACATGGAACCCGTGCGCTTATCCCTACCCCCATCATGCTATATAAACTAACAATCCGGATAGCAACCACACATCAAGGCCGAGCTACCTCATGGGGGGGGACAACAGAGAGGCGGCCGATATCCACCACAAGCATACCTCCATCGGCCACCACCTCTCCCGAATCCCGAAAGGTGGCTTCCAGAGATACCCTCGTCCGCCCAAAAGAGCACCCAAAGCTACTCAGGGATACGGAGAGGGATCGGACATCCCCGGTAGGCGATCCAGATCCACGGCAAACACGCCACCGCTACAGAACCTCCACGGAATTGATGGGACCCCCGGTATCCTGTCTCCTAACCTAGGAACTAGCTGCGCCTGTGGGAGAAATCCCAAAGACAAAAAGAGGAAGGAGCAAAAGGGAGGATGTGGGAGGAGGAGGAGAAAGTAGGAAAAATGGCTGATGGGAGGATCTGGGAATAGGGGAGGGGAGATATGGGGGTAATCTAGGTTCGGCTCTGGAGGAATAAGACCGATATAGGTCTAATTCCTTCAGAACCAAGAGCCCTCTCACCCACACCAAAGGAGCCCCCCTCTTGAAAGGAAAACTTTACTAAAATTAGAATATTTTCTATGGATTTTCCCGTAGAAATTGATTCCCCTAACGCAAAAAGACCTTTAAAGAACTCGGATCCAAAAATCTTTTGCATAAGAAATAAATGGAACAGGCCCACAATTCCCCTGAAGTTTTTAAAAAATTTCTTATGTCGCAAACCCTGGGTAGGGCATAATGTCAAACTTTTCCATAAAAACACCTACTATACTGTAATGTAATGTACAATCATTATTATCATTTTTTTACCATAATTACTTCTATTGTTATATTTTAATTATTTATTTATGTAATATAAGGTAGTACATTGGTAGTGACTGTATGGTAAAATTTTACAATCACATACAGTTTCATATGTTTACTGTTATCTTTATGTTATTGTTGACACAATGGAATGGGGTCAATACCAACTGGTAGTGTCATCCTGCCAGGAAATGTAGTACATGTAAAACCTATACCCTAAGTAAAGAGAAACATACTCTGAAACATGTGTAATACGTACTTGCTGGCTGCTTGGCCGGGTGGGTGCGAGCGTACTGTTCCTCGTACAGAATCTGCACCCCTACGGACATAGTGAGATGCGAGATACGACAAGGGCTGTAAGCGTCCTGGCCCCTGTTGTTGCAAAGATTTACAACATGGTTCTTCATGGTTATATTGGAGTCAAAGTTTCACCCCAAGAGAACAACTCAACTTCTTCTCCAGTGCCAACACCCTCCCATTCAGCCTTACTACGTGCACCAGCATTACCATCATGTGCCTAGAGACAATCATCATTTGTGTTTTCTCAGGGCAAATGTTACTTTCCATCTATTTCCACCAACTGATAAAGCTCTCAGCTCTCGCTATAAGTATCTCGTCTCTCCTAGTATCTCTCTCTGTATCTCTCTCTCTGTATCTCTCTCTCTCTCTGTATACACTCTCTCTATCTCTCTATCTCGTAGTCTCTCTCTCTCTGATGTCTCTCTCTCTCTCTCTGTATCTCTCTCTCCTTGTATCTCCTCTCTCTCTGTATCTCTCTCTGTAACCTTCTCTCTCTCTCTTCTATCTGTAGCTCTCTCTCTCTCTGTATCTCTCTCTCTCTGTCATCTCTCCTCTTATCTCTCTCTTCCTGTACCTCTCTCTCTCTGTAACCTCATTCCCTCTCTCTGTATTCTCCTCTCTCATCTCTCGTCTCTATCTGTCATCTCTCTCTCTCTCATTATGTCTACTCTATCTCTCTCTCTCTCTGTATATTCTCTCTCTGATAGCTCGTCTTTTATCTCTCTCTCTCTCCTCATTCTCTCTCTCTCGTCCCACATCTCTCTCTGTAAATCTCTCTCTCTCTCTGCTCTCTGTATCTCGCCTCTGTATCTACTCTCGGTATCTCTCTCTCTGTATCGTCTTCTCGCTTTTTTTGGTACACACAGGGGTGACAAGGTTAAGGAGCCCTAGCTTTAGTGACAAGCTATTTACAGTTAAAGAGTCCTACTATTGACAAGCTAAGAGCTTTTATCCTAGCATCAGCTCATTTGAAAGCATTTTTAATTGTTAAGAGACCATACAAGTAAGGGAATCAGGAGGATGTTTGGATTCTCTGTGGGCCAGCATTTTCATTTGATCAACTGACTTTATCTCGGTTGACATCATTATGCTTTACAAATGTTTCCATACTCCGAGTCATCCTGGGTATATAGGATCGCAGATGGAGTGAAGTTCTGGAAAGGGTACAGCCAGAATGAAGTGGCTACTTTCTGCCCGTCTTGTGGCATAAAGCTTGTTTCATCAAAAACGCTGCCTCGAAGCGGATCCAGTGTGGTACTTTGACAATATTGGCCTTGTACATAACAGTAAGGCCACCCACATCCCTCCTATGTTGAAGGCTCTGCTGAAATGACAGCGTTCAAATCCAGGATGGGTTCCAGCCAGAGCAGAGATAACGTCCTTGCTCTGTTCTCTACTCTGTCGCAGTCGCAGATAGAGGGGGGGGCAGCAAACCAAGAAATGGGGAGCATTCTCAAGGTGGCGAGTGTACTTGTGCCTCGACAGAACTTGCAACCCCACTGTCAATAGATGGCGAGATACGGCGAAGTGCTGTAGAGCTTCTGCTGCATTGTTGCTAAGATTTACATGGTTTCTCATGGCTAGTGTTTGGAGTCAAATTCACCCCAAGGATTACAACTACTTCTCCAGGTGGCCCAACACCCGCCCATTCATCCTAATACTGCACCACCATACCATCATGTGTGCCTAGAGACGATCATCATTTTGCGTTTTCTCAGTGCGCAAATGTTTACTTGCCAAACTATTTCCCAAGCTGGATATAGCTCTCCAGCTGGTATTGAATGTAGCTTAGAGCAGCTGGCATTTCTCCTCTTGATAATGAATGCAGTGTGCAGTCATCTGCATAGCATGTGATTCTGATGAGAAATGAAGAAGGTCTTGAAGTAGACAATTCCATAACAATGGTCCCACACGCTTCCTCTTGTGGAAACACTTGCCCAATAGGATGTCTTGCTATTTGATTCCGTTCAATGAGAAAACTGCACTTAGAGATCACCATGAAGTAAATCACTAAGGAGACATAGCGAAGCCTGCATTTTCCAGTGCTTGAAGTTTTGCTAGGGAGAGGCCCTGGTGCCACACCTGGTCGAAAGCGCCAGCAATGTCCAGTGCTACCAAAGCAGCTGACTCTGGATCATCAGAGACTGGTGCCACTTAGTGGAGAGGTTTAACCAACAGAGCAGCTGAAGTAACCTTCCTGAAGCCATATTGACGATCACATAAGTAGTGAGTGATAGTCAAAAAACTCGGGTCATTTTCTTGAAGTATATCCAAGAATCATACCAGTGATTGACAGAGTGACACTGGACTGTAGTGTGGCCTGAGTTCGGCTTCTTGCTCTTCATTTGTGAACAGGGACTTATACATTTGCCTCTTTCCATAAGAGGCAATTTACGACTGTACTAGGCAGTGCTGAAAGATGCGAGTTAGAGGTGGCTGGCTAGCTGGTCTTCACATCTCTCAACAATCTTGGGCTATCGTGTCTGGGCCCACAGCCTTTTCTGGTCAAGCGATTTAAGAAGGAAATGCACCTCCCCTCCTTAAGTTGTCACAACTGACAGTTTTGACACAGTTCGTGGCAGCTAGCCAAGGAGGTCCCTTGCTGGATCAGAACTTGCATATTGGTAACAGAGTGGTTCAGCAAAGGAGGTCCGCCTCTCTTGACTAATATAAGGTGTCCCATATCCATGTCAGATTTAGAGTGGAATGATTCATCAGCAGAATAACCTTGTCTGTCCTTCGATACCAGGGACCACCAGGTTTGGGCTACCCTATCCTGTGCTAGCTTTCTTTTAGTGTCCACCTCCCATTTTAGCAATGGCCCACTTTTGAACGTCACCCATAAGTAATACAGGGCTTGCCTGTGCAAGTACCTGATATAGGTGGAGGATGTCTCTTTATACCTTCGCCATGCGTTGTACTTAGCATAGCAGCTCTCTACAATGAAAAGCCAAACCCAGGCTGATCCGTAGGCTTTCCGTCACATATTGGCCGTGAGGATGCTCTTGTTAGTAGATTAAGGATGTGGTCTAGTGAAGGCTTTCACTGGTTGTCAACATCCCCTTGGAGAAGAGCATTCCAATCGTGGTGGCGACTCCAGAGCGAATGGGCTGGCTAATACCTCTTTCCCATACCAGGTGATGCGTGTGGGACTCCTCAACCTCTGTTCGTTGGGGATCTTAAGTGTCTCTCTCTGTTCTCTCTCTCATCTGATCTCTTCTCTCTCTCCTTAATCTAGTCTCTCTCTCTGTATCTCTCTCTCAGCATGTAACACATACGTAAAGCTTAGTCATACATAGTATAAATTTACCTAGATAACAAAATAATCCAGACAAAGTGCAACAGTGGCACTTGCGCCAGTGCCTTAAATTAATAATATTAATAATAATTATTATTATGATTACAATAATTCATATGTAGTAATATTTAAATATTATTATTATTAAACTAAATATAATAATCCTTCAACTCATTACTTACCTTAAAAATTATGTATCTTAATGTAGATGTGAGAGTGAGGTAAACAAGATTAAATGAATAAACAAATGAGTGTGTAGAAGGTCGGCGAGTATAATGTAAACCAACGTTGTTTGTTGTTGTTATCAGCCCACGGACACAATGATGTCCTGTTCACATCAGTCAAAGAGCCGACCAGAAAAACATCTCATATTTGTTTATATGTAAAGTGTTTATATGTTATTGTACATGTTTATTATATAATTTTGGAAAAAGAAAATCATAGATGGATTAAGCAAAATGTCATATCAACGTTTATACACAATTTAAATGCGCCTCATGGATTATTTATTTGTGTTATTAACATTAGTAATATGGGGTCTCTCAGACCAATTACACGCTTAATGAGTGCCTCGAGACAGACAAGAGCAACTGAAAGACCAACAGACACAGGTAGACAGACAGACAGCTCAGTAGACACAGTACACAGGTGTGTGTAGACAACAGACACAGCAGTAGCAACCACACACAGTAGACCACGAGACACACAGGTGTGTAGACAGACAACACACAACAGGTAGACAGACACACACACAGGTAGACAGAAAGACACCACACAGGTAGACATAAATGACACACACAAGTAACAGAACACACAGTTAGACAGAAAACACACACAGTAGACAAAGACACACAGTCGACCATAAAGACAGACACACAGGTAGACCAACGACAGACCCACAGGTAACACAGATATAGTAGACAAAAGACAGACACACAGTAACTGACAGATAAACAGACACACCAAGATACACAATATATAGCAACAGATACAGACAGGTTTTAAGGCAACAGTGAAACACAAATAGAGAGTTTCAAGAGTAAGAAAGCCTGTCTTGCACAGACTTCATCTAGTGTGGCCATGAGGTGAAATTTACTGTCCAGTAGTAACAGATAATACAGTATGATGCTGCGGAGGAGTACAGGTTACTCAACTGATGCGCCTCATGACACTTCCGCCGCAATATTGTCAAATTTTGTACAGTGGATGAGCATCAGCCGGGCCCAGCCCAGCTGCTACAGATGCACGGTCGTAAGTCGAGTGGAATGTATGCCGAGGCAGGTTCATAAGTCGGATGGTAGGTGTATTCCGTGCATTTTAGTCATGCAACGCTAAATAAGCACCCTGGTCCCAAATGAAAGCTCCTAGATGCTCAGCCTCTGGTAAAGAAGTGAGAAACACCGATAGAATTCAAGAAGAACACGTAACAAAGTACCAAAGTGGGGGTAAAGAGAGAGGGGAATGTACCTTCTTCTGTGATTCTACGATATTAATGCAGCTGATCGATAACAAGCAGAGCACCACCACGATAAACGTGTAGCATGAACAGTGTAGCAATAATTAGGTGATTAATCGACGAAAAAGACTGTATGAACCTAACTATCCCTCCAATTTCTTGGAGTTATATGGGCTACAACAACACCGCCACCCGCTGCCACCACCACTATGTTAGGACTTATGCACTCAACACAAAACACAACACCACTCGTGACATATGTAACAACATTTCTTATTTCATTCTAGATGTATAAGTCCATGTTTCTAATGTTATTAATATTGTTTATTAATGTCATATTAGATGAATTGTGATAGATAAATAAGTCGAAGAGTTGAATATTAGCGTCTTATTGAAAGACTATCTGTCCTCCTCCAAACACACTCACCCTGCATGCAAGCCGCCACAATCCTATCATAACGTTTGCCAAATTTTATCATACACCAACAAGAGTCCATCAATAAAGTAGAGTGTGATGTTATTATTGCTTTAATCTGTCATGTCTCATTTTTCGTGTATTAAAATCTTAAGTTCATGGAAAAAAACAAATATTTTTTGTTAACCCTTTCCAGGGTCGAGAGGCCCTCTCTGTAAATTTTTCAAAAAAAAAAATTTATTTTGTCTTATGAAAATGATAAGAATCTTTTCCGATCATAAAAACACCAAAAGAATGAAATCTGTGGAAAACCTTTCGGAATCATGTTTCTCAAACTGAAGTAGCGTCACTCGACGATGTTTACACATTGGAGATTTTCGCCCACTTTGAGCCCTATTTTCGGCCAATTCCCATGTTCCAGTCCGAAAAAATCATAACTAATTACTAGAACTTTTCTTCCTTTTTTCTATCAAATGAGTACCAGAAACTACTCATTTACGACCTGAACGATCCAATAAAGTGTCAAAAATTGGCAATTTTTGCCAATTTCAACATAAATTTTCAAAAGATGCCAATTCCAAAACAGGTCCCAAATTAACAGAGACAACAGTTCGGCGGTTGGGGGGGAAGGGGGGGGGGAATAACATTTCCTCGGTGTTCGCATTAGTCATGGTCCCTATGCCACGCGTACAGTTCTTTTGCTTTCCCACTTTGAATTTTTTATTCTCACAATATAAAGATTTACTGTTATCGAGACTACTGCATTAGAGTTAGAAAATGGTATAAATAATATCAGCGCACTGTGAAAGAAGATCAACTCACCAGTTGACGTATATTGACGCGTGCATTGATTTGTTTAACGTTTGAACTTTGGCAAAAATCGAACATTTCTGGCTACTTTGAGCTCAATTTCAAGGTACTTTTTCAACTGTGAAACCAGTCAAATCATCTCAATTTTACATAATATGTGCTTCCATTCTATAAAATGAGACCAGGAAACTAGAATACAACCGAAATAGCATACGAAAATACCTGCAAGTCGCTGTTTTAATCCAAAAACACAGTCCAGTTTGTTTTTTTTTCTCATTATCACTGTGGTGCTGCAGATTTTTTTTTATACTGTGTCACTAACCACACAACCCATTCTTTTCATATGTAGGCCTACCAGCTTGCTCGCACTAGATTTGGGAAGGTGCTAGAATTTTATGCGTACTAGTATGGCACCAACCTGGCATGCAAGCCGTACTAGTACGGCACCAAACCTGAAGCAGGGTTAAATACAGCCTACCATCCACTATACACCAACCTGCCCACATATGACCATTCGATTCACGACCGTGTTTTGTAATGTCAAATTTTCTGGAAAGAAACAACTGTTTGTGTTGTATACACAGTGTTTACCTAAACCTTACAGGTATAAAATAGATACTAACAGCATAAAAATAAAGGTAAAAATAATACAAAATAAAACAATAAAATTAAAGTCATACAAAAAGTAATGTTGATATCCTAGTAAAGGTTCACTTACAATCCATTTTTCGACTATACAACCGTTGGGTCGGAACCGAAACTCAGTCGTAAGTCGATGGTACCTGGACCTTTTGGTCTGAAATGGATTAATTGCATTGAATGAATCTCTTAAGTGCTTATAGGGAAAATGGTTTCACAAATCGTCAATTTTGCCATTAGTCACACTCTCTGGAACGAATTAATTATGAAAAATGAGGGTCCACTGTACTACATATACAAGGTACAGCCTCTCCTCACTTAACAACAGAGTTCCATTCCTGAGACCACGTCATTAAACGAATTCGTCGCTAAGTGAAGAGCATACCATAGTGGTAGTGAGTTTGTGTCATCCAGCTTTGATATTGTTTTAATGTCACCTTTGCACCATTTATAACATTTCTGGTATATTTTTAAATGCTTATGCAGTAGTGTAATGTATATTGTGATAAACAGAATAGAGGAAATCAGCTCTAATTGTAAGTCCGAGGCCTTGGTAAACGAGTATATAGATAAGTGAGGAAAGGCTGTGTACAGGCTTGGCTGATATCAATGATATACTACTATATAGAAAGCCGCTTGTTATGCTGAGCATTCTGGACAAATTAGGTCAGTTTTGTCCCAGGATGCAACCCACACTAGTCAGCTAACACCCAGGTACCCATTTTATACTGATGGGTGAACAGGGACAGCAGGTATCTTATGGAAACATGTCCCTAATGTTTTCCAGCCATACCAGAGATTCGAACTCTGGACCTCAGTGTGTGAGCTGAATGCACTCGTCATCGAGCTACGGGACACAGTAGAAGTTTTTAAGACTTTTCCTGTCATCTTTCTTTTTTTTTATATTAACACACCAACCGTTTCTTACCAAGTAAGGGTGGCCCGAAAAAGAAAAACTTCCACCATCATTCACTCCAACAATGTCTTGCCAGAGGTATGCTTACACCACAGTTATAAAACTGCAACATTAACATCCCTCCTTCAGAGTGCCACCACTGTACTTCGCATCTCCAGGAATCAAGTCCAGCCTGCCGGTTTCCCTGAATCCCTTCATAAATATTACCCTGTTCACATTCAACACCACATCAAGTCCTAAAAACCATTTGTCTCTATTTGCTCCTATCTAACATGCTCATGCATGCTTGCTGGAAGTCCAAGCCCCTCGCACACAAAATCTCCTTTACCCCCTCCATTACAGATTAATACACTCTCGAAGTCATTCTATTTTGTTCCATCCTCTCGACATGTCCAAACCATCTCAATCACCCCTCCTCAGCCCTCTGGATAATAGTTTTGGTCATCTTACATGTAAAAATAATATTATTATTATTTTTAAGTGAAACAAAGATGAAGGGGGGAAGGAGAGTTTCAGTGGAGAAAAATAAATGGGATTAGGTCAGGGGTTTCAAATAGAGTTAGAGCTAAAGAAGGAGTAACAATAATTTTGAAGGATAAGTTATGGCAGGAAAAGAGGGACTATAAATGTATTAATTCAAGGATTATGTGGAGTAAAATAAAGGTTGGATGTGAAAAGTGGGTTATAGTAAGCGTATATGCACCTGGAGAAGAGAGAAGTGTAGAGGAGAGAGAGAGATTTTGGGAAATGTTGAGTGAATGAGTGGGGAGTTTTGAACCAAGTGTAAGAGTAATGGTGGTTGGGGATTTCAATTCTTAAGTGGGCAAAAATGTTGTGGAGATAGTAGTAGGTAAATTTGGGGTGCCAGGGGTAAATGAAAATGGAGAGCCTTTAATTGAGCTATGTGTAGAAAGAGGTTTAGTAATAAGTAATACATATTTTATGAAGAAGAGGATAAATAAATATGCAAGGCATGATATAGCAAATAATGAAAGTAGTTTGTTAGATTATGTATTGGTGGGTAAAAGGTTGATGGGTAGGCTCCAGGATGTACACGTTTATAGAGGGGCAACTGACATATAGGATTAATATTTAGCTGCAGCTACAGTTAGAGTAAGAGGTAGATGGGAAAAGAGGAAAATGGCAACAACAAGTAAGAGGGAGGTGAGAGTGTATAAACTAAGGGAGGAGGAAGTTCGGGTGAGATATAACCAACTATTGGCAGAAAGGTGGACTGGTGGAAGTATGAGCAGTGGGGGGGTTGAAGAGGGTTGGAATAGTTTTAAAAATGCAGTATTAGAATGTGGGGCAGAAGTTTGTGATTAAAGGAGGGTGGTTGCAGGAGGAAAGAGGAGTGATTCGTGGAATGATGAAGTAAAGGTTGTGATAAAAGAGAAAAAGTTAGTTTATGAGAGGATTTTAAAAAGCAGAAGTGTTATAAGAAGAGTAGAGTATATGGAAAGTAAAAGAAAGGTGAAGAGAGTGGTGAATGCAAAAGGAGAGCAGATGATAGAGTGGGAGAGGCACTGTCAAGAAATTTTAATGAAAATAAGAAAAAATTTTGGAGTTAAACAAGTTAAGAAAGCATAGGGAACAAATGGATTTGTCAGTTAAAATCAGAGTAGGGGAGTTAGTAGTTGGGGAGATGGAGGTTTTGGGTAGATGGCAAAAATTTTTTGAGGAGCTTTTAATTAAACATGGACAAAGAAAGAGAGGCGGTAATTTCGTGCACTGGACAGGGAGGTATACCATCTTTTAGGAGTGAAGAAGAACAGGATGTGAGTGTGGGGGAGGTGCATGAGGCATTACGTAGAATGAAAGGGAGTAAAGCAGCTGGAAGTGATGGGATCATGACAGAAATGTTAAAAGCAGGGGTGAACATAGTGTTGGAGTGGTTGGTATTTTTGTTTAATAAATGTATATTTTCATATAGTTGGACTTGAGTCCTGGAAATGGGAAGTACAATGCCTGCACTTTAAAGGAGGGGTTTGGGATATTGGCAGTTTGGAGGGATATGTTGTGTATCTTTATACGTATATGCTTCTAAACTGTTGTATTCTGAGCACCTCTGCAAAAGCAGTGATAATGTGTGAGTGTGGTGAAAGTGTTGAATGATGATGAAAGTATTTTCTTTTTGGGGATTTTCTTTCTTGTTTGGGTCACCCTGCCTCGGTGGGAGACGGCCGACTTGTTGGAAAAAAAAAAAAAAAAATGTATGAAAGAGGGGAAGGTACCTAGAGACTGGTAGAGAGCATACCTGGAGTTTACCTGGAGAGAGTTCCGGGGGCCAACGCCCCCGCGGCCCGGTCTGTGACCAGGCCGCCTGGTGGATCGGAGCCTGATCAACCAGGCTGTTGCTGCTGGCTGCACGCAAACCAACGTGCGAGCCACAGCCCGGCTGGTCAGGAACCGACTTTAGGTGCTTGTCCAGTGCCAGCTTGAAGACTGCCAGGGGTCTGTTGGTAATCCCCCTTATGTATGCTGGGAGGCAGTTGAACGTCTCGGGCCCCTGAACTTATTGTATGGTCTCTTAACGTGCTAGTGACCCCCCTGCTTTTCAATGGGGGATGTTGCATCATCTGCCAAGTCTTTTGCTTTCTTTAGTGAGTGATTTTGTGTGCAAGTTCGGTACTAGTCCCTCTAGGATTTTCCAGGTGTATATAATCTGTATCTCTCCCGCCTGCGTTCCAGGGAATACAGGTTTAGGAACCTCAAGCGCTCCCAGTAATTGAGGTGTTTTATCTCCGTTATGCGCGCCGTGAAGGTTCTCTGTACATTTTCTAGGTCAGCAATTTCACCTGCCTTGAAAGGTGCTGTTAGTGTGCAGCAATATTTCAGCCTAGATAGAACAAGTGACCTGAAGAGTGTCATCATGGGCTTGGCCTCCCTAGTTTTGAAGGTTTTCATTATCCATCCTGTCATTTTTCTAGCAGATGCGATTGATACAATGTTATGGTCCTTGAAGGTGAGATCCTCCGACATGATCACTCCCAGGTCTTTGTATAGTCCCTTTATATAAAGGGAAGGGGGGACAAGAGAGATTGTAAAAATTGTAGAGGAATAAGTTTACTGAGTCTAGGTAGTAGGTTGGTAGACAGCAACCACCCAGGGAGGTACTACCATCCTGCCAAGTAAGTGTAAAACGAAAGCCTGTAATTGTTTTACACGATGGTAGGATTGCTGGTGTCTTTTGTCTGTCTCATAAATATGCAAGATTACAGGTACGTCTTGCTACTTCTACTTACACTTAGGTCACACTACACATACATGTACAGCATATATATACACACCCCTCTGGGTTTTCTGCTATTTTCTTTCTAGTTCCTGTTCTTGTTTATTTCCTCTTATCTCCATGGGGAAGTGGAACAGAATTCCTCCTCCGTAAGCCATGTGTGTCGTAAGAGGCAACTAAAATGCCGGGAGCAAGGGGCTAGTAACCCATTCTCCTGTATATATTACTAAAGGAGAAGCTTTCGTTTTTCCTTTTGGGCCACCTCACCTCGGTGGGATACAGCCGGTGTGTTGAAAGAAAGAAGTTTACTGAGTATACCAGGAAAAGTGTACAGTAGGGTTATAATTGAAAGAATTAGAGGTAAGACAGAATGTAGGATTGCGGATGAGCAAGGAGGTTTCAGAGTGGGTAGGGGATGTGTAGATCAAGTGTTTACATTGAAGCATATATGTGAACAGT
>NW_026465282.1:0-14365 GCF_026875155.1 Cherax quadricarinatus
GGCCCCAGGACCGAACTGGCTCTCTAATAAAAATAACTGGCCTCAGCAAAAGGCTCACATTATGCCAGAAGAAACAGTCTGCTTGAACACAGCAGAAATAAGTTGTGTAAATACTGCAGACACAACAGAAATAGTCATTGGTGGATCTAAATACTCATCTTTGGGTAGACTCTTAAGAGTTACAGCTCTTGTCTTTAAATTCATTAAAGGAATGAAACCTAATTATGAATATCTTGAACCCATTAAATACTGGGTGAAACTAATACAGAAAGATGTTTTATCGACAGAATATAAATTTCTAGAAACACAAGATAAATCCCTAAAGAAACCTGTTACGATTAATTCTTTAAGAATTTATCTCGACTCAGAAAAGATTATAAGATGTCGAGGAAGGATTCATTATTCTTCACTACCTATAGAAGCCATACATCCAATATTGATCCCTACGAATCATTGGCTAACAAAACTGTTCAAAACGCCCACAGTAACGTGTTACATGGTGGGGTAGCTGACACAATTTGTCATGTACGACAATCTTACTGGATACCTCAAGGACGAGAAGTGTGAAAAAACAAATAAGGGACTGTATTACTTGTCGTCACTACGATATGCGAGTATGTCAGTATCCAGGTCCACATCCATATCCCTCTGAAAGAGTTTGTCATATCACTCCATTTGAGGTGACAGGTGTAGATTACACTGGACCAATAATTTTCACCAAAACAGTTGACAAAGCTCCCATCAAGGTGTACATCTGTTTGCTCACTTGTGCTACAACTAGAGAAGTACATCTAGAAGTAGCCACTGATATGTCTGCTGAAACCTTTATCAAATTATTCAGAAGGTTTGCAGCCAGAAGTGCATGTCCAGAAACCAGATATTGAGCTCACTGGAGAGTGCTTCTGTGACTTCCTTGATGACCAAACAGAATAGAAAGGGGGGGCAAGAGGGTCCCCATGTTGCGCTCCATCACATGAGTCAATTTCATGGTCCCCAAACAATAGTTTGGAGGTCTCACTATAACACGATTCTATGAAGGGATAAATGGAAGGGAAGTTTCTATAAACTGCTTGGAGAGCAGCATCCCTTCTGACTGAGTTGAAAGCGTTGGCAAAGTCCAATTTGACCAAGGCTTTTTCATCGGACATGTTGTTGATATACACTCGTGCTGCGTGGGCAGCTGCTTCACTGCCCTGTTGAACGCCAAAACCGAGCTGAGTTGGTTTCAGCATTGCAGCAGCCTCTAGACTCACCCTTCTTACTGCAGCCTTGGCGACTAGGCACCGAAGGGTGTTGCCCACTTCAATGGGCCTGATTCCGCCATCCCTTTTCAGGAGGGCACACAATGACGCACCAAAGAAAAGGGGTCTCACGGCCTCTGGGACACTGCCAGCCAGGCACAGGTTGGAAAATTTGGTGAGTTCAAACAGCAGCCTTTCTGAAACATCACCAAGTGCTGGATTAGTATATATATAATATATATATATATATATTTTATATATATTTTATATATATATATATATATATATATATATATATATTTTATATATATATATATATATATATAATATATATATGTATATATTATATATGTTCGGGAGAGAGGTGGGATTAAATTATGGGGAATCAAATTCAAAATGGGAATTGACACAGTTACTTTTTGCTGATGATACTGTGCTTATGGGAGATTCTAAAGAAAAATTGCAAA
Organism: Cherax quadricarinatus; assembly: GCF_026875155.1. NCBI lineage: Eukaryota > Metazoa > Arthropoda > Malacostraca > Decapoda > Parastacidae > Cherax > Cherax quadricarinatus. Next base: position 1,709 of record NW_026465282.1, read on the forward strand.
GGTTAGTGGATGAGTTTGAGAATGTGGGTAAAGGTAGAAAGTGAAAGTGAACATAGAAAAGAGTAAGGTGATGGGGGTATCAAATGATTTAGATAAAGAAAAATTGGATATCAAATTGGGGAGGAGGAGTATGGAAGAAGTGAATGTTTTCAGATACTTGGGAGTTGACGAGTCGGCGGATGGATTTATGAAGGATGAGGTTTTATCATAGAATTGATGAGGGAAAAAAGGTGAGTGGTGCGTTGAGGTATATTGGAGTCAAAAAACGTTATCTGTGGAGGCAAAGAAGGGAATGTATGAAAGTATAGTAGTACCAACACTCTTATATGGATGTGAAGCTTGGGTGGAAATGCAGCAGCGAGGAGACGGTTGGAGGCAGTGGAGATGTCCAGTCTAAGGGCAATGTGTGGTGTAAATATTATGCAGAAAATTCGGAGTGTGGAAATTAGGAGAAGGTGTGGAGTTAATAAAAGCATTAGTCAGAGGGCAGAGGAGGGTTGTTGAGGTGTTTGGTCATTTAGAGAGAATGGATCAAAGTAGAATGACATGGAAAGCATATAAATCTATAGGGGAAGGAAAGAGGGGTAGGGGTCGTCCTCGAAAGGGGTTTGGAAAGAGGGGGTAAAGGAGGTTTTGTGGGCGAGGGGCTTGGACTTCCAGCAAGCGTGCATGATCGTGTTAGATAGGAGTGAATGGAGACGAATGATACTTGGGACCTGACGATCTGTTGGAGTGTGAGCAGGGTAATATTTAGTGAAGGGATTCAGGGAAACCGGTTATTTTTCTTATAGTCGGACTTGAGTCCTGGAAATGGGAAGTACAATGCCTGCACTTTAAAAAGGGGGGGTTTGAGATATTGGCAGTTTGGAGGGATATGTTGTGTATCTTTATACGTATATGCTTCTAAACTGTTGTATTCTGGGCACCTCTGCAAAAGCAGTGATAATGTGTGAGTGTGGTGAAAGTGTTGAATGATGATGAAAGTATTTTCTTTTTGGGGATTTTCTTTCTTTTTTGGGTCACCCTGCCTGGGTGGGAGACGAGCAACTTGTTGAAAAAAAAAAAAAAAAAATATATAATATATATATTATATATTTATATATATATATATATATAATTATATATATATATTATATATATATATATATATATATATATATATATATATATATGCAATAAGATCACAGTAAAGAGGTGATTTCGGAATATGCAAAACAACCACTCTGAAAAAATAGAGAAATTCCAAGCGCTTTCGTGACTACTCACATTATCAAGGAACAATGAAAGTAAAGCATCCAAAGGGAAAAGCTTTTAAAAGGGGGTCAGGCCAGCACCTCACTATCAGATCCCACAACGGTTAAACACGTGACGCGCGCCGACCCACAACTCACCCCACAAACTATTCTACCCAAGAAAATTTAAAAATTATTTGTCCAGTGTATTATTAAATTCTTCCCAAATTCTATTAATTATAAATGGATCTAATTTATATAAACCAAAGGAAATATTCATATTATTGTCAAAACTGCTTTTTATGAAACAAGATTCAATTATATTCCTGTCGACCATGGACTTGCTTGATACTACTTTCTCAACTTTTTGAAAATCAATTGGACGGTTAAAATCTCTTACATGAATAAATAGAGCATTGGAATCTTGTCCAGTTCTAATGCTATATTTATGTTGTTTTAATCTAAGTTCGAGATTTTTACCAGTTTGACCGTAATAAACTTTATCGCAAATTTTACAAGGAATCTTATAGATGCTGATGGATGTGTCTATAAGATTCATTGTAAAATGTGCGATAAAGTTTATTACGGTCAAACTGGTAAAAATCTCGAACTAAGATTAAAACAACATAAATATAGCATTAGAACTGGACAAGATTCCAATGCTCTATTTATTCATGTAAGAGATTTTAACCAACCAATTGATTTTCAAAAAGTTGAGAAAGTAGTATCAAGCAAGTCCATGGTCGACAGAAATATAATTGAATTTTGTTTCATAAAAAGCAGTTTTGACAATAATATGAATATTTCCTTTGGTTTATATAAATTAGATCCATTTATAATTAATAGAATTTGGGAAGAATTTAATAATACACTGGACAAATAATTTTTAAATTTTCTTGGGTAGAATAGTTTGTGGGGTGAGTTGTGCAAAGGACCTATCCAAGTTGGTCGGCGCATGTCAGGTGTTTAACCGTTGTGGGATCTGATAGTGAGTGCTGGCCAGACACCTTATTTAGCTTCCTTGGATGCTTTTCTTTCATATTCCTTGATAATTGAGTAGTCACGAAAGCGCTTGGAATTTCTCTATTTTTTTAAGTGGTTGTTTTGCATATAAATATATATAATATTATATATATATATATATATAATATATATAAAATATATATATATTAATATTATTATTATATAAATATATATATATATATACATATATTTTATAACAGTGTGGGAATATAAAATATATATAAACATGCATAAAATAAACTAAATATAATAATATAATTATACTTAAAATAAATATATATTTAAAATATAATATTATATATATATAATATATATATTATATATAATATATATATATAATATATTATAATTTTATATTAAAGAAAACAAAAAACAGTGAAAAAAATATGCAAAGCAACCACTTGAAAAGTAGGGAAAACCAAGCGCTTTTATGACTACCCTTTTTTCAAAAAATTTCAAATTAAAAAAAATCAAAGGAAAGGGAATTAAAGGGGTTTGACAAAAACCTCACAGTCAAATCCCCCAACAAAAAACACCTGAACGGGGCGACAATACCGGACCTAAGAAAAAAGGGGAACACTGCGTAGGCCCTGGTCCAACTAGACAGGTCCCCACGAAATCCCCCTAACAAAATTCTACCCCCAAAAAATAAGGTTTATTATTTGCCAATTTATTAAAACTTAACCCAATTATATTAATTATAAATGATCTAAAGTAATAAAACCAAAGGGAAAAATTTATATTATTTTTTAAACTGCTTTTTATAAAACAAGATTCAACTATATTTCGTCGACCCCGGACTTCTTGATACAGCTTTTTTTCAAATTTTTTGAAAACAATTGGTGGTTAAAATCTCTACTGAAAAATAGAGCATTGGGAATCTTTTTCCCCTTCTAATGCTTTTTTTATGTTGTTTTAATCATATTCGTGATTTTTAAACCGTTTGACCCTAATAAACTTTTCGCAAAAATTTTTCAAGGTCTTATAGACACTCCTCAGCTTTTGGGGGGGAAAAATTTTTTATCAAAGTTTTTTTACTGTATCAAGATTTTTAAATACAACTTGTATTAAAAGTCTTAAAAGGAAAAGGGTATCAACCAATTTTCATGGTAAGGGAGAACCAACTATTTTTAAGAATAAGGTTGGTTGTCCCCTTTTTGGGTTTAAAAACTTTAGCAATTTTAAATGATTTTTCAATTCTTTCTCAGGTACTTCAGATCATTGGCTATTTCACAAATTTTGGGTATTTCTTCACTTGAACTCTGGACTACAAATACTAAAAACTCTCAAAAACATTTGAGAAAAAAAGACAATTTAACTCTTTTGGTTATATTTTATTGGGTTTTAAATTTTTTTGTATAACCCCCCATACGAAAAAAGAATGGGGTCAACAGTCGCATACTCCACTGCAAAAAAGTCTACACCCCCCCAATTTTTCATGTACGTATTGATTTTGGGAAAAAGCATTCCCTCACAAACCCTGTGGCATAAAAGAGGAGTCCTTTCATTTTCTGTAGCACTCTTGCTTAAAACTGTGCACAATAAACTCTGTTAAATAGTCGTCGAGTTTTTTAAAACCCTGTCATGTTTCATGAGCAAGGATTCTATTATGTTTGTTTCCATGACAGAACAGTTCAGTGCAGTGATCTAAGCAGCTGCCAACCCTGGTGGGTGAGTGTAAGTACTGACGTCTTTGAAGATAGCATTCAGCTACTGGCCCTTCTGACTGAGTATTGATGTTGGGCTTATTTGGTTTCCAGTGGTTTACCAGTTTCTCCAGTGCACGAAAGGCAGAAAAGAGTGCATGGGATCTTGTATACACTGCCACCCCTATTTGACAGTGTGTTTTTAATCAACCTCCGTTTCACTATCCCAGTATTTTTAAAAACAATATTTATATTTACTTTTTTACACGTCTCTCAGGCTGACCAAATTCTCATTGGAGAGGCAGTTCTGTAGAAAATCTTCTTAGCTGACAATAGAGCCTTCTCAACAAAATCCTTGGGACATCTTAGTTTTGTGGCTATGTTAAATATCTTATTAATTTAATCTAAATACTACAAAATGCAGATCCGCAAAGCTCATTGGAACTTTGTAAGGAAAACACTTCTTTTAACCATAAACTTATGACTGGAATAATGTTAAATGTATGGCGATACAGCTGTAAAATTTAAATATTCTGTCAACATGATGGTTTAAAACATCTACGAAGAGCAAATTGTTGTATGTTTCATGCTCTGTTGTGATCTTAATAGGTATTAAACCAATGAGTCTAATTATTAACTCATCAATATAGTGATATCTAGTTCAAAGTCAAAGAACATCGTCCACGAACCTGAACCACCTAGCTGTACTTGAAAGGATATCTTTGAGGAGGTTGGTCTAATAGAAATCCATATTCAAATTGCTGAGTAATGAACTAAGAGGATTTCCCATGGCCATGTCATGTTTTTGAGAAAGTAATTACCTTCAAACATAAACTTGCATTCAGTAACAAAAACGTTCAATTAGTTCAATAATTTTATTCGTGGGGTAGAACATAAAGTTTTCAAATAACAAAAAAAAAAAAAAAACACAATACCGTGATTGGAACGAACACAAATAACCCGCACATAGAAGAGAGAGCTTACGACGACGTTTCTGTCCGACTTGGACCATTTACAAAGTCACACTAAACCAAAGTGGAGCAGGACGGCTACATATATAGGCAGAAGAGGTAGTGGTGGGAGTAGTATAGTAGTAGTAGTAGTAGTAGTAGTAGTAGTAGTAGTAGTGGTGGTGGTAGTGGTAGAATTAGTAGTATTAGTAGTGGTAGTGGTGGTAGTGGGAATTAAGGAGGAGGAGCCAGTCAAATACAAAGAAAGGGGAGCACTGCAAGGGAGCTAGGTGCCCACAGAGGGAGAGCAAGTGTACAGAGGTGGGGGAAAGGGAAGTAATGAAATAAATAATGAAGGAACAGAAACACGCGACAGAAGAAACAAAGACAAAAAAGGAAAGAGGAAAGGAGAAAAGGGAGAGAAAAAAAAAGTTTTGCCACCTTCCTTCTCCCATTTCCTGAAAACCAACCCACTGGGCACTCCCTTTCCTGATCATGCCAGTCTCCTACTTCAACAGCTCATTCTTTCTACTAAATCACAGGTTGAAGATGCCTTCTTTACTTTCCGTCAACGTCAACGTGCTCACTTTGCGGCTCCACCACAGGATCTCTGTAACCTTCTCTCTACCATTGCCTTTGACACTGCTCGCCTGAATGCACAAATTCATTCTTCCAAACTACAAAATAAACTTCAACGTCTCATCTCAGCTAGCCCTTGGTCTAAATTCTCCCTCACTGACTGTGTTACTAATCTGTCTTCTGTCTCACTCTCTCAGTATGAGCTTGAACTTCTTGGTTTTGGTCTTTCCTTTGCCACTTCGCCTACTCCTCGCGCTGGTATTTCCCTGATTAGCTCTTTTGATTCCTTTCGTCAATCTCGCTTCCGTAATCTTCCTGACTTGTCCACTTTTCGTGGTGCTCTCCTTCCTCCTCTTGTTAGTCTGTTTTCTAAGAATCACCACCTTCCACGCCGTTACCAACTTGCCCTTTCTTCTCTTAAATCTAACACTAACATTGTCATACTATCTTCTGACAAAGGTAATTTGGTAGTTATCCTTGATCGCGAGGATTACCTCCGTAAAGCTGATGTCTTACTCTCTGACTCACGTACCTACACTCCTTTCGTTTCCAACCCTCTTGATCGCATCAAGAGAACTTTCAACAAGAAACTAAGGACTCTCTCCGACCTCTGTCCTCCTGACTTTGACCTTGTTCAACGGTTTCGTGTCATCTGTCCCTCTCTTCCCTATTTCTATGATCCTCCCAAAACTCATAAACCTGATATTCCTCTTCATCCTACCATATCCTCCAGAGGTTCTGTCTCTTATTCTCTTGCTTCTTGGTTGGCCAAAACCCTCACTACCTTTCTTGGTACTTTTTCTCCTGCCCACCTCCGTCACTCTCAAGACTTCATTGAACGGGTTCGCTCTCTCCCAACCTGAGTCCCTCTTCACCAATGTCCCTCTTAATGATGTCCTTGATTTCCTTAGAGATAAGGCCCTTGAAGGGTTTCTACATCTCCCTATACCTATTTAAGTCTTTCTTGATCTTATCCGCCTCTGTGTGGACTCTAATTCCTTTTCCTTCCAAGGAAAATATTATTCTCAAACCTTCGGTGTCGCTTTTGGCTCTCCTCTCTCTCCTGTCCTTGCTTATCTTTGCATGGAATACTTCGAGACTGTTCTTCTTCCTACCCTCGATGTGCAACCTTCTCTCTGGCTCCGCTATGTGGATGACATCTTTGCTCTGTGGCCTCATGACTCCAGTCTCTTCCAACCTTTTTTTCAAGCTCTTAATAATCTTGCCCCTTCCATTAAGTTTAAAGCTGAATGGGAATCTAATTTCTTTCTTCCTTTCCTTGATGTCCATGTCCACTGCTCAGATACAGGTTTTTCCTTTTCCGTTTACCGAAAACCTATGCACAGTGGCATGTACATTCACTACTTTTCCTATCATGCTTTCCCTGCCAAGAAAAGTGTTTTTATCTCCCTCTTTCTCCGTGCCCTCCACATCTGTGATCCTCAGTTCCTTCCAGCAGAAATTTCCACTCTTCATAATTCATTTTCCCGTCTTGGCTACCCTTCCCATTTCATAGACTCTGTCTTCTCACGTGCTAAACGTAATTTCTTCTCTCCCAAACTCTCTACTCCTGGAAACTCTTCTGTCCTCTGCCTTCCCCCGGTCTTTCTAATCTCAACAATTCTCTCCATCCCTTAGACATCAAGCTTACTTTCCGCCAGACTAACACTCTTCGCACTAATCTCATTCATACCTCTCCTCCCTCTACAGATGTTCCTGGTGTCTACTCTATTTCTTGCTCCTCCTGTCCTCTTCAGTGCTTTGGAGAAACTGGCCGATCTCTTTCTGACAGACTTAGGGAGCACAAAAAATAGTGTTAGGCTTGCCGACACTAACAATGCTCTGTTCCGTCACGTCAGAGATCACAGCCATCCTATTAACTGGTCTTCTGCTAAAACTGTCTTCCCTACTTCCAACTCTAACAGTCACCGTCTAGTTGAATCCTCTCTAATACACAACTTTCCTTGTATGAATCTTAGTCCTGGCTTCGTCTCTGTAGATGCCTTCCTCTCCCACTACATTGTAAAATGTTCCAAACTTCAGAACACCCGTGATTTAACCTGATTCCTCATTTTTTTCTTCTCCCTTTAACCCTTTCCTCTTTCCTTTTTTGCCTTTCTTTCTTCTGTCGCGTGTTTCTGTTCCTTCATTATTTATTTCATCACTTCCCCTTCCCCCCACCTCTGTGCACTTGCTCTCCCTCTGTGGGCACCTAGCTCCCTTGCAGTGCTCCCCTTTCTTTGTATTTGACTGGCTCCTCCTCCTTAATTCTCCACTACCACCACTACCACTACTACTACTACTACTACTACCACCACTACCACTACTACTACTACTACTACTACCACTACTACTACTACTACTTCTACTACTACCACCACTACCTCTTCCTGCCTATATATAGCCGTCCTGCTCCACTTCTGGTTAGTGTGACTGTGTAAATGGTCCAAGTCGGACCGAAACGTCGCCGTAAGCTCTTTTCTTCTATGTGCGGGTTATTTGTGTAAAGTTTTCAAATTCCTCTTGAGGATATGTAAGCAAATCAGGGACAGGGACCCTGTTATCAATCAATCAATCAATCAATTTTTATTTCCTTGAAAGATTACAATGAGATTATGAAATTAAGAAAATGAGTTGCAGTGCAAAGAGAGCCACTATCATGCCTCGGCATTATGGGTAGACTTAATTTAATGGCTTACAGACTACATAATACTAAAGAAATTGAACGTAGTTTGTTCAAGTTGTACATCTTGTTTATTTATAGTACACAGTAATTTCACTCAAATTACAATAGTTTCAATGGTAAATATTGAAATTATGTTATGGGAATATAACACTGTGAGTTGTTGAAAGTAGTTAACAGCATGAGAATGCTACAGTTGGGTGTAACACAGTGGGGTGTAAGGTAGTTTTAACCGATGTATGAACTTAGGGCGTCACGTTTTGAAGTTTTTAAGATTTAGGTAATTGGGAGATTTTTTGGTAAAGTTAAATGTTGAGTATTTAGTTAAGGGTGAGTAAGTGGTTTTTGAGAAGAGTCTTAAATTGATGTTCAGACCATGCTACTTTAGTATTTACTGGTAGCTAATTCCATATTTTGTGGCCCTTTATGTGCATAGAGTTTTTATACAGTGTGATATGGGCACAAGGTACATCAAAAATAGATCTGTCTTGTGTTGTGGTCGTGTGACCTGTTAAGGTTGATGAGAAGTTTGAGTGGAGGGTTTATGTTTGAGTATAGTGTTCTATGTATGTAGTAGGCACAAGAGCATTAAAACTCACAGGAATAAAGCAATATGACACAGTTTCTGGAGCTGCTCTTTAAGGTCAACATTATTTTTAATATACACATCCGAAATCCTTCCGACCTTGGAAGCTAGAAGTTTAAGTTACCTTTTGGGAAGGTCATATATAGACGAGCCTATTTAACTTATAATTGGGCTCCCTGGTTTGTGATTGTTGATTAGTCCATAAAGACGCCGTAGAGTTGCAGACCTGGCTCATAGATGTTTAATTAATTCATTTCCTTCAGTAACGTTTAAAGACGTTTACTGAAGTGGCAGTTGACCTGGCCAAAGGGAAGTGTTTCAGGGATAGGACACAGGAACGAAAGAGATAAGATAAGATTTCGTTCGGATTTTTAACCCCGGAGGGTTAGCCACCCAGGATAACCCAAGAAAGTCAGTGCGTCATCGAGGACAGTCTAACTTATTTCCATTGGGGTCCTCAATCTTGTCCCCCAGGATGCGACCCACACCAGTCGACTAACACCCAGGTACCTATTTGCTGGTAGGTGAACAGGACAATAGTGTTAGGAAACGTGTCGAAATGTTTCCACCCTCCGGGAATCGAACCCGGGCCCTCCGTGTGTGAAGCAGGAGCTTTAGCCACCAGGCTACCGGTGGCCTCATATTAGTCATGGGGATATTAGGATGTATTTCTCCACCCTTAGGTTTGTCAGGAAGTGGAGAGTGTAGTAGTATATGCTGGACCCATATATAGCTTTAAGATGAGGTACAACAAGGCTCTTGGAACTGGGACAGAGTGGACCTAGTAGCGAAAAAAAGAAGAGGCAGAGCAAGGGGCAGTGAGTCGACCCGTGCAATTATATGTATATTTGACAACATATTGGTGAGTCTGTACAAACATACATACATACAAACATACACACATACATACAAGTAACCACAAACACGAGAACCTTCACAGAATACCTTCACCCCAATAACCCCACCACAATCAAACAAACTCAAAACACCCCACACTTTACACCCACAGCGCTCTCCCACTCCGTCACAAACTTCACCCTCCCAGCAGTCTCCCATAGTGTCTTGCCATGTCTTCCACTCCCACGACCCCCACAAACCCCCTTGAACATAGTAGTGGAAAATATGCTGAAGGTATGGCACACCAACGCAGACGGAATAACAAATGTGTGAGGAGCGCATGAAAGAATCATGGAGGCATCCCCAGAGATCATAACACTCACGGAATGAAAGCTCATGGAGATAACAGATGTGATATTTTTATCCGGGAATCAGATCCTGAGGAAAAATAGAGGGAACGGATCAAAGGAAGGGATGCAAGGGACTACTTAGTAGAATCACTTCTGACTGGAGGTCTGAAGATGGTGATCGCAGTGATACAACCTCCCACAAAATAGCAGGAGGCCAAGACAACAGTATGATGAGACCAACAAAGCAATGGTGGACACACTAGCTGAGGTGGCCAGAAGGGTCTACATTGGCTGGCCAAAGTTACTAGTTGTGGGCGATTTTAACTACAAAGAGAAAACCTGGGAAAACTTGGAGCTACATGGGGGGCCCAGAAACGTAGAGGGCTAAAATGATGGAGGCAGTCCTGGAAAACCTCAAGCATCAACATGTTAGGGACACTACCTGAGAGAGGGGATGAGCCATGGCTGGACCTAGTAGTCACCTTGAGTAGTTCAGACATCGGTGATACCACATTGTAGATCTATCAGTGGAAAGAGCCCAGTGCACGCGGTGCAGTGGAGAAGAAAACTGGAGAGAAAGACAGTAATTGAAATGATGGATAACGTGACAACGATGTCCAGGGAGGCAGAGAAATTTATACCCAAGAGTAACAGAAAAATCGGGAAGACCAGATGGAGCCTTGCTTCACCCGAAGGTTTAGAGAGGCCAAAGTTAGGTGCACTGGGGCATGGAAAAGGGATAGAAGACAAAGGACTCAGGAAAATAAGGATATGAACCAAAAAGTCAGAAACGAATATGCATGGATAAGTAGAGAGGCCCAGCGGCAATACATGAATGACATAACATCAAAAGTCAAATTTGATCCAAAGCTGTTGTGCAGCTACATGAAGACGAAAACAACAGTCAAAGACAAGGTAATCAGGCTGAGGAAGGAAGGAGGGAAGATCACAAGAACCGATCAAGAAGTATGTGAGGAACTCAACAAGAGATTTAGAGAAGTATTTTCAGTGGACACAATAAGGCTTCCAGCAAAGTGGGAAGGCAGGAGGAGGTGAAGAAACTGTTAAGTGAGCAACATATCTCAAAGGCGGTGGAACCGAGCAACATCTTTCTGTATGTCCTGAGAAAGGGAGCAGAGTCACTCTGTTTGCAATTAACAACAATCTTCAAGACATCTACCATAATGAGGCAACTACTTGAGGTGTGGAAGACAGCAAATGTAGTTACAATTTTCAAGAAGTGATACAAACAGGCAGCATTAAACCTCAGACCAGTGTCACTAACATGTATAGTATACAAAATCATGGAGAAGATTATCAGGAGAAGAGTGGTGGAGCACCTGGAAAGAAATGAGAATATACATGATAACCAACACTGTTTAAAGGAGGGGAGATTCTGGGTAACAAACCTACCGGAGTTTTACGACAAGGTAACAGAAGTAAGACAGGAGAGAGAGGGGTCTCTACCTGGAGGGTGTTCCGTGGGCCAACGTCCCCGCGGCGAAGTCCTTGACCAGGTATTCCGGTAAGTAGTTCTGCACAAGAGATTAGTGCAAAACCTAGAGGAGCAGGCAGGAATAAGAGGAAAGGCACTGCAATGGATCACGGAATACCTGACAGGAAAGAAACAATGAGTGATTGTACGGGACGTGATGTCAGAGTGGGCGCACGTGACAAATGGGGTTCTACATGGGTCAGTCCTAGGGACGGTGCTGATTCTAGTATATGTGAATGACATTACGGAAGGGATAGATTCAGAGATATCGCTGTTTGAAGATGATGTGAAGCTAAGAAGGAGTATTCAAGTGGACGAGAATCAGGTAGGACTACAAAGGGATCTGGACAGGCTACAAGCCTGATCCAGCAATTGGCTCCTGGAGTTTAACCCCACCAAGTGTAAAGTCATGAAGATTGGGAAGATCAAAGAAGACCTCAGACAGAGTACACATTAGAGGGCCAGAAGCTGCAAACCTCAAACAGAAAAAGGATCTTGGGGTGGGTTTCATACCGAGTACATCTCCTGAGGGGCACATCAAACAAATAATTTCTGCAGCATATGGCAGCCTGGCAAACCTAAGAATAGCATTTTCGCACATGATTAAGGAGTCATTCAAGACACTGTACACTGTGTACGTCAGGCGTCTAGTGGAGTAGACAGCTCCAGTTCCGGAGCTAAGGGGCTTGCCCAATAAGGAGAGACTAAAGAAAATCAACCTCATGACACTGGCGGACAGGAGTGATAGAGGGGATATGATAGCAACATATAAAATAATGAGAGGAATTGACAAGGAGGATAGTGACAGAATGTTTCGGAGATGGGACACAGCAACAATTGGAAGTCGAAAGCTCAGATGAGTCACAGGGATGTTAGGCAGTTATTCTTCAGGCATAAAATTGCCAGGAAGTGGAATAATCTGGAGAGTAATGTAGTGGATCCAAAATCCATATATAGGTTTAAGAAGAAATATGATAAAGCTCTTGGAACGTGGAGAGAGAGGACCTAGTAGTGGCCAGCGAAGAGGCGGGGCCAGAAGCCATGAATCGACCCCTGCAACCACAAACAGGCAAGTACAAATAGGTAACATACATTCTTACATTCATCCATACAATCATACACACATACATACATGGATATATACATACATATGTACATGCATGCATGCATACATACATACATACACACTTATATACACACATACATGCAATAAGGTCACAACAAACAGGTAATATCACACTATGCAAACAACCAGGTGAAAAGAATAGTGAACTTC
>NW_026465283.1:0-13758 GCF_026875155.1 Cherax quadricarinatus
AAATGCGAGGGTCTTGGCAAGAGGCGTGGAGTTAAAAGATAAAGAATCACACATAAAGTGGGAGTTGTCACAGTTGCTCTTTGCTGATGACACTGTGCTCTTGGAGATTCTGAAGAGAAGTTGCAGAGATTGGTGGATGAATTTGGTAGGGTGTGCAAAAGAAGAAAATTAAAAGTGAATACAGGAAAGAGTAAGGATATGAGGATAAAACGATTAGGTGATGAAAGATTAGATATGAGATTGGAGTGAGAGAGTATGGAGGAGGTGAATGTATTCAGATATTTGGGAGTGGACGTGTCAGCGGACGGGTCTATGAAAGATGAGGTGAATCATAGAATTGATGAGGGGAAAAGGGTGAGTGGTGCACTTAGGAGTCTGCGGAGACAAAGAACTTTGTCCTCGGAGGCAAAGAGGGGAATGTATGAGAGTATAGTTTTACCAACGCAAGGGTGTGAAGCATGGGTGATGAATGTTGCAGCGAGGAGAAGGCTGGAGGCAGTGGAGATGTCATGTCTGAGGGCAATGTGTAGTGTTAATATAATGCAGAAAATTCGTCGTTTGGAATTTAGGAGGAGGTGCGGGATTACCAAAACTGTTGTCCCGAGGGCTGAGGAAGGGTTGTTGAGGTGGTTCGGACATGTAGAGAGAATGATGCGAAACAGAGTGACTTCACGAGTGTATCAGTCTGTTGTGGAAGGAAGGCGGGGTAGGGGTCGGCCTAGGAAAATTTGGAGGGAGGGGGTAAAGGAGGTTTTGTGTGCGAGGGTCTTGGACTTCCAGCAGGCATGCGTGAGCGTGTTTGATAGTAGTGAATGGAGACAAATGGTTTTTAATACTTGACGTGCTGTTGGAGTGTGAGCAAAGTAACATTTATGAAGGGGTTCAGGGAAACCGGCAGGCCGGACTTGAGTCCTGGAGATTGGAAGTACAGTGCCTGCACTCAGAAGGAGGGGTGTTAATGTTGCAGTTTAAAAACTGTAGTATAACGCACAATAAAAGACCTTGACAAATAACATTATTGTACTGACTTCCTCAATTTCCTCAAGCGGACACTCAAAAAGTGCTCAAGAAAGTGACCATAATGCTGACCAGACTACCAGTTCTTCTGGGGAAGCCTAAGCTTTTGTACCACAACATCAGTTAGTCTATTTACATTTCAAGTTACTCCGTAAATGTGCTTATCTTTTTTTTTTTTAAAAAATGAGTTGTGTATCTAGACAGGCTTCTAACTACATGCTTATAGCAGTCAATCTCCTCAATTATTTCTCTCGCGACGAATCTATTCCATCTAATTCTTGATATATTCTGATGTTAAATATCTTCAGATGAATAGGAAGAAGAGGAAACATAAGCATATTGTATATGTTAAACACTAAGGTGACACCTCATTCACGGGAAGAGATGTATTTCGAAGAGAGCTGCTGATTAAATTATCATTTCCTTTGAAAATTTTTCAATTTACTGTTAAAAGAATGATTAACCTGTCAAAGAGAATTCTTTTACAGCAGTACTCAAGTATCACAGTCTGTTAGTAAATCTTCCATTTTACTATTATAGTGATTTTTGTTAGATTTATCATTTTGACAAATGAGAATGTTAGTAATTATGTGAATTTAGCGGACTCAGTGATGAGAGACTCAGCAATGATCAAGGAGTCGAGTTTATTGTGAAAAAGTTAACTTGTGTGCCTTTAGGAAGGCAAACGAATTAGTTTTCAGTGTAGAGAACCTGTTGCAAACTTTTGTGCCTGATATAACATTGTTGCCTTATATTGCGTCTGCAGCGCTGTATGACCCTTTTTGAGTTTAATGCTTAGTTATGATTATAAAAATAATTTCCTATCTCGGAAGATATCAACGAGACTAGATGCAGTCTTGCCAGTAGTCTTTTTTTTTCATCTGTTAGTGTATATAACTAACATATGTCCTTAGTTAAGAGAGATTTCTTTTTGAGCAATTACCTTTGTACTTAAAGAAATGGATTACTAATGACGAACTTTTGGGAGGGGCTGTGAGATTAAATGATTACATCTTCCACAGAGAGGGTTATATTCTCTTGTTGTCTATAAGCTATGCAGGTTATATAAAATAATATAATTCCATGGTTCCATGGTTTCACCATCAATTAAACTTTTGCTTATGTACCTCTAGATATTTAGCTTGAATTATGATGGAGTACCTGTGTCACTTCTCAACAATTTATTAGCTATAGTGTTAAGTTCAAATATCACTGATAACAGAATAAAACAAGCACATTTGTCAAACGAAGGCAAGTTTAGGACATCCAAGAAAAATTCTGAGGATTTCGTTTTGCGTTAGCTCCAAGGGACAGAGAGAATTTTCTTTAGCTTATATTAATATGGGAGCAAAGTATTTAGTTAAAGGTTTGTAATATAGGCTACACACATCCTTCTCACCCCCTTACATAGGCACTATAGTTGGAGAAGTAGCCAGAGAAAGCTTTGAGAGGATCTAGTGTGTCTGGACTTCTTATTTGCTTATGTTATGGTTGATATATTGAAGAGTACGTCTATACCAAGATATAAATTTAAGTAACTGATGAGTTTATGCAGACTAATGAGTGTGGCATGTCATTTGCAAGCAAAATATCATATATGCAGATGAGAGTCGAGTTGATTACGTATTATTTGAACTTCTAAGAAACAAACTCATATTCATTTGCCCTGTTGTATGGGCCTTGGTATTAGGAGCATATGTTTAGGTGTGGTAGTGTATTTAAAGGAGCATTAATACATTAAATAGCATAGGACTGAGAACATTGCCCTCTGTTGTACATAGTGACATTTGTTTACTAAAATCTTGGGAGGGAACTGTGACTACTTTATTTTATCCGTAACATTTTTTTCCAACTAATTAGGTTACTGCAAATATTCATTTTGCCTAGTTCATGAACGTGGTCATCCACCACTACGACGCAGATTATTTTTAGATTTTGCCGCCGAAGCGGCTAGTCTATTGTACAATATCCATCCTGCGTACGATAATGTAAGAGCATGTGGATACACAAAATGCCTAGTAACTAGGCCCCGAAAAGCGAAGGCAGGAACTGTTCCAGGAATCTTGTCACCCCACACACAGCGTCGAAACTCCCCGAGCCGTGCCGCACGAATATCACCTCTAAAGCAAATCCCACCTCCAGTGTCTTACCCAGCCATCGGCTACTCAGCACTTTCCATTCCTAGACGGATTTCGGAAAGCCTCTGGAGAAACTTATAACGAAATCGGCAGCAGGCTCAATCCTAGCGTAAAGTTTACGGGCTCTGACGTGAAACTGTAGCCTCCCCACACCCGGTGTCTTCACGGGGAGAGCGTTAAACTCGTAAGGGGTCACACTGCGCCCGGGGGTGGAGAGATGGGAGGCAGTCTGATTCGATCCAAGGAGATGGGAGAATGCCTCCTATTCTTCGGATCAAGAGCCCTTCACCCTTGAAGGGTAAAAGGGTTTTAAGCCTCAAATAAACCAAGTCAACACCAGAGTTATTATTGACACCAGAGTTGTTATAAGTAATGCCAGAGTTATTATTATTGACACCAGTTATTATTCTTGACACCAGAGTCATTATTATTGACATCAGTTATTTTTGATACCAGTTATTATTGATACCAGAGTTATTATTGATACCAGAGTTGTTATTATTGATACCAGAGTTATTATTGTTGATACCAGAGTTATTATTATTGCCACCAAAGTTATTATTGATACCAAAATTATTATTGACATCAGAGTTATTTTTGATACCAGAGTTATTATTTACATCTGGTTTATTATTTACACCTGAGTTATTATTTTCACCTGGCTTATTTACAGCTTGGTTATTACGTACACCTGAGATATTAACGTCAGTTATTGGCATATAATGTAGTTATAAATGTATTACAATTATTTTTCTAACGGCTTAAAAAATCCTCATAAAAGAAGTGATTAATTGATTTGTATTATTGAAGTGCATCGTATGGGTGTTAAAACTCTTTACTGATAGAGCGCGCTCACTCACACACCAGAGGAGATGTATATATATATATATATATATATATATAATATATATATATATTATATATATATATATATATATCGTGCCGAATAGGCAGAACTTGCGATCTTGGCTTAAATAGCAACGCTCATCTTGCCATATAGGACAAGCGAAAATTTGTGTATGCAATAATTTCGCCAAAATCATTCTGAACCTAACGAAAAAAATATATTTCTCTGTGTTTGTTTAGTATTAAATTATTGTAAATAAATCTAAAATATATATAGTTGGGTTAGGCTAAATTAAATTGTTCTTGTTATAATAAGGTTAGGTAAGTTTTCTAAGATTCTTTTGGTGCAAAATTAAATTTTTTTACATTAACATTAATGAAAAAATATATATATCTTTAAACGCATAAGAATTTTTTTAGAAAGGACTTAATTTTAAATGAGTTCTTGCTAATTGACCAGTTTTACATATTCGGCACGACATTATATATATATATATATATATATATATATATTATATATATATATATATATATATATATATATATATATATATGGTAATCACACACTTATACTTATTTCTTTTAAATTTTCGTTTATTCACATTAATGGCAACTTTCTCGTGTGTAGACTTAATGCAGAGAACATGTGCAGTGGTGTGTTGTGAAGGAAAAAAAAACCTGCTAGGGTGTAAACAAATGCTACTATGACTTTTTGATTCAGCTGAAGTAGACATATACATACGTATTCGAATCACTGATTCATTTACCGAATAAATATATTTCCATCTATATAAATAATTCAGTTGAAGTCATCCTGGGTATCGAGGAAAGAGATCAGACACTTATCTAAAGTTCTATTTCTGTAGTGGTTATGCACTGCATAACCACCACAGTATCACCCGTTTGTGTATGAATTTTGTATCGTTGTGTAATGAACACTTGTCAGTGATCCATAGCTTTATGGGATCCTTTTCTGAAGAGGATCCCAGAAGGGGATCGAAATTTACAGACCAGTTAATCTTCTGTCCCGATTTGCATTATTATTATTATTGAACACATTGTATCATTTGAAATAAATATGTATTTATATTTTATATTAAGATATTGCGAACAATTTGTCTGTTGATAGAAAGTCTTAACTTTGTAATTTTTGCAATAAATGTTGATGTACTTCAAGGCAGATAAGTAACATCATGCAGGTGTAGTGTGTGTGTGTGTACTCTACAGTCTGTGTCTGCAGCTGCAGTCTGTGTACTCAGTAGGGGAAGTCTGTTTACTCTGCAGGTGCAGTCTATGTACTCTGTAGGTGCAGTCTGTGTACTCAGCAGGGGAAGTCTGTGTACTCTGTATGTGCAACAAAGACTGCAGTCTTGCAAGATTATGAAGCAAAGACTGCAATCTTGCAAGATTATAAAGCAAGACTGCAATCTTGCAAGATTATGAAGCAACAAATACTGCAGTCAAGATTCAAAAGTCTAAACAACAACAACTACACCGGGATCGAATTCACCAGCATGTAAGCAACGAAAGTGCAGAATGTTGCTGTCAGTAAAGTAATACATTAGGTGAACAGTGAAGAAAATTAACTTAAGAATTTATATATGATAAATAATGGTGACCTTGCTTTTTAGTAGCACACTCCACTGAATGAGTGGTTCTCTGAGTGTTGCACATAATGGTGTCAGCACATTTCTTCCTGTGGAGAAATTTTCTCCAGGAGGGGGGTATCAGCCCCCTTCAGCCCCTTTCAGCCCTGAGGGGCCCAGCCCTCTCAGAAGTGGCAAGCATCTTGTTTACTGCTACAGCGAATAATTGATACCAGATGCAGTACGAATATGGGACGTGGTCGCTTCGACCGACGCCCTTGCAGTTTTTGAAAAAGCGTAGTTTAATAAGAGCCCAGTCCCATCTTTTCCCTTAGCAGGGACAAAAAAGGGGAAAAATCCTGCCCCCACTTTTTTCCCCATGGAAAAGAAGGTACATTGTTGTCTATGCTTAAGACAGCAAAAATAAAAACTTTTCCTGCTTTGCTTCATGGAGGAAGGGGAAAGGGAAAGTAAAAGTACTTGATCAGCTTTTCCTTTTTGCTAGGGGAGAAAGGGCGTGGGGGGCTGGCGGTCTTACAGATTACTTTTGACTCTACTGAGATAAACACTGACCAACAAAGAACGATCTGTGTGTTAGGGTAACAAAGTTCCATAAAACCAATAAACCATAAGAGAAGTGTGATCAGTTTTCTTTAGTGATAAGATTGTGAGCAACAAAGACAAATCTTTTTGGAACTAGTGTACCAGTGTGAGAAATTCTTAACTAGGAAGACGGGGACATCCAAGGGCACTTCAGCTTCTATCAACCCACCGATACCTGTCAAAGGGTGTGAAAAAACACCTAGCTCACGCAACAAAGAAAGGTTTGGGTTTACGAATTTCTTGTATAGGGGGGGCCCTGGGGCAGTTCTTGATCGCAAGGAGTTTGTAACCCAATTTTATAGTCGGCAGTTAGGTGGGGAAACTTTTGAGTCCAAACAAAGTAAGTTTTCACCAT
Source organism: Cherax quadricarinatus (assembly GCF_026875155.1). Taxonomy (NCBI): domain Eukaryota; kingdom Metazoa; phylum Arthropoda; class Malacostraca; order Decapoda; family Parastacidae; genus Cherax; species Cherax quadricarinatus. The sequence goes on from NW_026465283.1 coordinate 6,546, forward strand.
CATGAATGAAATATGCTGGCCCGGGCCCGGGGGGCCGCAGGGGCGTTTAAACCCCGAAAAAACCTCCGGGTAACCCCCGGACATAACCCCCCCTAGGGGTTTTTTTATTGTTTAAAAATTTAAACTCTTTTCCCCATTGGGGAAAATGCCTTCGAAAAGCATCCTAAAACCTCGTCTGTAGGGGTGGTTGGCAGGCGATGACTGTCTTTTTAATTTTTAAGTTTTCCCTTAAAAAAATGTATAAGTTTAAGGGGAAATTTCCCATTTCTTAACTTTGGGGGCCCTAAAGGTTTAAAAGGCCACACTTTTCCAAAAATATTTTGGGTACTCCCAGTTGTAACAAAAAAACCCAAACCCGAGCCAAGGTCCTTCAAAAAAAAGCTGTAAACCCTATTTTTTTAAAATATAAATCAGTATAAATGAGTCCCTCCAGACTCAATCACAGAGAATGTCAGCCAAAAAAAAAACCCGGGCGCTCACCCGCTTTTCACCCAAAAAAAAAGGGGAGCGGGGTGACTAAAACCCAACAAGAAAAGGGGGGTTTGCCCCCCTGCACCATTGCTCCAAGCTCGAAAATCGCTAAGCCCAACAAAAAACCCAACTAGTGTTTTAACCAAAGTTTTATAATTTTTAAGAGTTTAAAGGGAACAAGTTGGGTTTTAAAATTTTGTTTTTTATAGATATCCCTTTTTATTTTAAAAGGAAACCTTAATATAAAGTTAAGCTTTGTATATATATTTATTTTATATACATAAATATAAAAATATAATATATTATATATATATAAAATATATATATATATATAAATTTTAATATATATATATAAAATATAAAAAATAATAAATGTATATATTAAAAATGACATTTATATATTTTAAAAGAATATTCACATGTGATTTACAGTTATAACAATGACTTTTATAGTGTATAGTGAATAATTGTTTTCGTTTTTTAAACGTTTAAATTCATATTAGTCGGGCTCACCCCAGAAAACCCCAAAACCAAAAACACCAGTCATAGACTCTGAAACCCTTCATGGTCTTAAACCCTGGGGTTAACTTAGTGGTCTTTATGCCCTGCCTCGTTTATTGCTGACTTAACATAAAAAAAACCGGGCGTTTTTTTAAAGCATTTTAAAAGGTTTTTTAAACCTCAAATGGGGGTGCTAAAATTTTTTCATAAACCATTAAAAGGGGCTTGTTTGAAAACTCAGTTTCATTTTTAAAAGACAAAATTTCCCAAAAATTAAAGAAAATCAAAATAGTCTGAAAAGGATTAACTCAAGATAACAAAAAATAGTTTTTGATGATTTGAATCAAATTTAAATTTAAACTTACACAACGCCCGGAAATAATTAATTCATAATATAAACATTATGAAAAAAAAATTTTTCTTGAATCAATCCATCTGGATAAAATTTAAAAAGGGGGGTTTTGGGGGGGGATACTTTTAGTAACCCAAAAATTTAAAGGGGGACGGGATCGCTATCTCCGCAAAACTCTGTCACAGAAACCTACTGTAACTAGTGGCAAACACCTTTTCACCTGTAACAACAAGTTTACCATTACCAGCTTACCTCCCTTTGTCATTACCTTTTTTCCCACGAACAACATAGATAAATTTTGCTAATTAAATTTAAACCTTTAAATGTAAAATGAAGGGAAAACCCCCTAGGGGGGGGGGGAACTGATTAAGTTTTTTCCCCGGGGGTTTTTAAAGACAATTATCAAACCCCCCTTACGTGCTTAGCAAAACAATTACTTTGATGCTAAACAAGGCCAATTTTGGACATGCAGTTTTAATATCAAGTTTGAAGCCCCCCAAAAACATTTTTTTTTTAAAACTTACAAGCTTTTAAAATCACATTAGACAAAGCCCCTAAAATCTCTGGGTTTGCTAAAAAAAGCCCTAAGAAAAAGTGTTTGGGTTTTTAATCAGTGGTATTGAACGGGAAAAAAATTTTTGTCACCACAAACTATTAAAAACGTTTTAAAATATTATGTTCAATAAACGCTATTTACTTGTGAAAAATTAGCAAGGGTTTACAAACAATATTTTCATGCATGCAAGCAACGAACAAGATAAAAATCCAAAAATTTCAGTGGATAATAAACCTTCAACTCAGTAAAAAAAGGGGAGTATACCTACCCCCACTAAAACCCAAACATAAGGGGAAACCCCATGGGCTTTTAATCAAGCTGTGAATAAAAAACAGACAAAAAACCAGCTGTCGCCCAAAAACGTACTCCAAAATGTGTACTTTGTGAGGGAAACACTTTTGGGCACAGTATTGTATTCCCAAAAACACCTCAATGGAGGCACGAAACAATGTGTTCATCAGCCCGAAAAGATGCCCTCAAGTGTTTTAGGTTTAACACAAGGGGGAAAATGCTCACGAAGAATGTTTTAAAATGTAAGGGTATGTATCATACAGCAAATGCCCCAAAAACTTTTGCGAACAACAAAAGACTTCCACAGAATCAGGAATCAAAAAGCAACACATTAAATGTAAGATAAATTTAAAAACAACTGCTCTCCCGGGTATCTCGAGTTGAGTTTTCTAATAAATTTAAAAAAAACCAAAAGTGCTAAAAACTATTTGCTCAAGGGTCACAAAGGCCCCTTTTAAAGAAGAAAAAATGTTGCAGAAACTGAATAAACAAACCCCATGCCAAAGTAAAGTTTTTAAAAGCTGCTTTTTTTTTTCCCAAATTTTGGTAAACAGGACAAAAAGGGCCTACCAGAATCACTGTTTGGCCCAGGAAACCCGGAAAAAAACAGTAGAAGCCCTTGGGAGGGAGATGATTTTTGGGCCCAAGACGTGCAGATCCAAGGGGTTAAAAGAAAAAGTTTTCGGCACTAAAGCAGCTAAGGTTTAGGTTTCCTGTCCTGAAATACAGACGGAAACAATTAAATCCAATTGATTTAATCATTGGAAAGGAAAATTTTTATCCCCCTGTTTTGGGCAAAATATAGTAAAAAACGCTGAAAAACAGAGGAGGCCAACCAATGGGATTTCCCCTTTTTCCCCCTCAAATGGGAAAGAAACTGATTTTTTATTCAGTGGGAAAAATTTCTAGTTTAAAGAGAATAAAACCCCTGATCATGTACCCCAGGGAAAAAAAATCATTACTGGGGAAAAATGAATGAACCAGTTGATTAAATTTTTTGGGGTTTTTGGTGCGAAAAGGTGTTGATGTAAATAAACCAAGCCCCCAAAGTCCCAACTTATAACCAAATTTGGGCATTTTCAAAAAAAAAGATGGACAGAATTTGGGTTTGGTTTTCCATTGGAAAAATTTAAAAAACCCCTACATCTGCTAAAAATTATCGCATGTTTTTGGGCAGTGAAAGCACAAATCCTTTAGCTCAGGAAGAAACGAGGCTACTGACTGTCTAATATAAAACATCAAGAACAGTTTTGGGCAATAAATTTATTTTAGGAAAAAGTCGAAAATAAGTTGAAACCCGACGCTCATTATCTCCCCCACAATGGAGTCAGGGAAAAGGGTTTTGAAAAACCCCTTACTACGTTTTAAAAAATTTCAGCGCACGGGGAAAAAAAGATGTAAAAAGTCTTAAAGACTGGGCTGAATTTAACGGGCCCTCCCCTAACGGGGAAAACTTTGGGGGACGTCTTTTGAAATTTCGCACAAACCCCTATGCCTACACGGCTGATATTTCCCAAGGGTTTTTTTAAGAGTAGGGCAAAAAGAAATAGAAGAGATTATACTCCATTCTTGTGGGCCCGAAAATCCCATGAAACCCCCAAAATCCTGAAAAATTTTCGTTTCAAAACAGTATTGGGTTTTGGGGCAACATCCTCTCCATTCTACAAAAAGCACTTTTAAATACACATTTGAAGAAATATGAAAATCCCTTTTAAAAAAAATCTTAAAGAAAAGTTTCTATGTGGACAATCTTCAAGGGGAGAGTGAATAAAGAGGGAAAGGGTTTGAAATTTCCTTTTACAGAAAGCTAACAAGGAGATGAAAAACAAATATGCCTCTAAGGAAAAGTGGGAAAAAAAATTCAAAGCAAAATTTAAGGAAATTATCCTAGAAATTTTCCCTGAAGCTGAAATTCCAGGGGCAACAATATGCTGGGACTTAAAAATTTGGGAACACACAGGAAAATCCTTTTTAGTCTCAAAAGGATAAAAATAAATCCCTGCAGTACACTCACTAAAACGTATTTTTCTAAGAGGTTTTACAATGTTTTGAACCCCTGGGCCGTTTCCAAACCCTTACCATAAAGGGTTAAAAAGCTTATGCAAATTTCATGGAAATTCAAAAAATTTGGGTAATGAGAAAATTTCCCCTAGAAATAAGGGCAAGCATGGGATGAAAAAAACCAAGGGGTTTTAAAAAACTTTAAACAAATTTTTAAAAAATTTCCCCGACCAAAAAGGCAAGAGGGGAAAAAAGCACGCATTTTCATGTGTTCTGTGATGCTCAACCAAAGGGTTTTTCGCTGTACTTACATGAGTAATGCGAAGGGAAATACACGAAACTTCAAAGGCCAGGTAGCACCCTTTAAGGGCAGAAAAAAATACCACAAATTTGGGAAATGAAAAAGCAATCTTTTGGAGGACCAAAATTTGCTGTCTATCTCAACAAAAATCCCTTTATCATCTCACTAAATTTAGAAAAAACCCTGACTGGGGTGATAATAAGCAGTTCTCCAATTTTTAAGAAATAATAAAGTAATTGGTCATGTACAGAAAAAGAGTAAAAAAATAAAAAAGAAAGCAGAGAATTTTTCTCTTTTTCCCCCTTCTACCCAAGAGAATCCAGCTACTTTTTGGGGATGGGGTCCCCTCCAAAAAATTTTTGGATAAAAATTATGGCCCCCCCGGACTGAACTGGCTCTCTATTGAAAATAACTGGCCCCCAGGGAAAAACTCACATTTTTGCCAAAGAAACAGCTGCTTAACACAGCCAAAAAAATAAGTTGTCTAAATACTGCAACACAACAGAAAGAGTATTGATGGATCTAAAAAACTCTCTTTTGGTAAACCCCAAGAGTTACAAACTCTTGTCTTTAAATTCATTAAAAAGGGAAAAAACCTTATTATGAATGTTTTTGCCCCAGAACAGATTAACCCCGGTGGCACTCGATGTAGCACAAAGGGGTTTTTCCTCTAAGAAAAGGAGGGTAGATGTAAAACAGAAAGAGACAGGGGGGCCCCTTTTCAAAGGCCCACGGAAAAAAATAACAAGCGGCTAAAAAAAGGTCAATATATCTGAAATGCGTAGGAGACACTGGTAAAAGAAATTTAAAAAAACAAGCATCGAAATTAAGCAAAAGAATCCTTTAGAGCAGGAATCGCGGGAAGAACTAAAACCATAAATGAAATCGGAAAAAAAAACCCAAAATTTTTTCTTTTCCTATGCCCAAAACAAAAACCCAGAAAACGTCCCTATTGGGCCCCTACTTAAACAAGATGGGGCCTACCCAGATGGAAAAGCAAGGAAATTTGTTTAGCTAAATCCCCCAAACCCAATATGGGCTCAGTTTTTAGAAGCCGCTAACCAGACTGAGAGTCCCAAGATCAAAAAAGAATTTTTTTTGAGAGAGCCCCCAAAATTTGATTAACCAAGCCTATCCGATTTTTCCTGACGCCAAAAGACTTTTGAACAGGCGATAAATGGGCATGCCCCTGCACCCCTGGGCCCCGGGCCAGACCCAAAGGAAATCCTTTTTCATCAAAAACTGCAAGAAGGCCCCCCCATCAAAGAGCCTTTTCCATCCTATGGAGAGGGGGGCATGGACAAAGGGGTCGTTTCCCCCAGTTACTTAAAAACAACAGACATAGCCCCACTCCACAAAGGGGGGAGTAAAGCAAACCCGCAAAGAACTACAGCCAAAGCACTAACATCCCATATCATAAAAAAACTTTGAAAAAGGGGGAAGAAAAAAGACCCACGCATTAAACCCCATCATTTACACCCCCAGGGCAACATGGTTTAAAAGGTCCTCCTGTCTTCTCAACTTTTGGGGACCACTACGACAAGGTCCAAATGCACTAGAAGACAAAAAAAAATGCAGTGTAATATATAAACTTTGAAAACCCTTCGACAAGTGTGACCATGGCGAATAGCGCACAAAATGCGTGCTAAAGGAATAACGGGAAAAGTCGGTCGAGGGATCTAAAAAATTTCCTCACTAACAAAACACAGAGAGTAGTCTCAACAAGTAAAGTCCGGGCAGCTAGGGTGAAAAGCTCTTTCCCAAGGCACAAAAACCGCTCCCATCTTGTTCCTCACCTTTTTCCGAATGCAAGGATGTCAGCCACAGCCCGTGCTTCCTTTTTGCGATACACCCGAATCTGCATGACAGTGTCTTCCATTCAGACACTGCAAAGCTCCGGGACTAAAACCCAAAATCCCGGGGGCTGCAGAAAACATATGAAGTTCAACGATGAGAAATTTAATTACTCAAATGGTAAACATGGGGAAATTAAATTTTCCATCAGGTAAAAAACAAATTCGGGCCCAAAAAATAAGCGAAACACCAAACGTCAAAGCCCCTGGGAGGACCGAGGATCTCACCTTAAGGCCCAACATTGTATCAATCGCATTGCTAAAAAATGACAGGAGGAAAATGAAAACCCTTTAAAAAACTAGGGAGGCCAAGCCCTGATGAACTTTTAGGTCACTTGTTCTATCTAGGGTGGAATATTGTGCCACAACAGCCCTTTCAAGGCAGGTAAATTGCCGACCTAAAAATGTACAGAGAACTTTACGGCGCCATAAAGGAATAAAACCCTCAATTATTGGGAGCCCCCCCCGAGGTTCCTAAACCTGTATTCCCTGGAACGCAGGGGGGAAAAAATACATATTATTACACCCGGGGAAAAACCAGAGGGACTGTACCGAACTTGCACCGAAAATCATCACTACGAAAGCAAAAGACTTGGGAGACATGCAAACCCTCCCCCAATGAAAAACAGGGGTGTACTAGCACGTTTAAAAACCAACAATAAGTGCAGGGGGCCCCAGACGTTCAATGCCCCCAGCCACATAAGGGGGTTACCAAAAAGACCCCTGGCATCTTTAAGCTGGCATGGACAAGCACCTAAAGTCATTCCCGGGTCACCGGGCTGTGGCCCTACTTTGGGTTTTCGGCACCGCAGCAACCCTGGTTGATCAGGCTCTGATCCCCAGAGGGCCCGGTCTCAGACCGGGGCCCCGGGGGGTTGACCCCCGGA
>NW_026465284.1:0-2500 GCF_026875155.1 Cherax quadricarinatus
TTTTATTTAGGGAAAGTAAAAGGGAAGTTTAAAAATTGGAGAATGGATAATCAAACATTGCCCAAAAATTCACCACCTATTTTCCACGTTTGTACATTTCCCGATTTCACAGTTCAGCTGAAAACCGACTTACCCTTGACCCCATCCCATTCTCATGTCCCTCCTTGATTCCTCCTCAATTACCCGGGAGAAACCATTTTCCCCCCACGACGCCTCTTCCTTTTCTCTCAAAATACCCACCTCACTGAACCCTTCCCTGCGGGAACTACAGTGCAGTTTTAAACCGTTTTCCCCAATTATGAGGAGGAATCGCTCGTATTCTACAAAAATGGTTTTCGTTTTGATATCAAATTGTCAAGAAAGTGTCCCCACCCGCGGGGGAGTAGAAAAGCCGGGACCATTCTTGCTACAGTTCAATGACTGCGGGCTCCTGTTCACCTGAAAATAAATTAATGATTTCCTGTTTGTTTTTTAATTTGTATAAAATTATCAGATTTTTCTAGTAACTGCAGCATTCCTTTGGATTTCTTTATAGTTTTTTTTACCGCTGCCAGGAAAACTTTCCACTGTCTGAAAAACTTTTGAGAATCTGATTAATGTTATTAAATTATGTATGTATGTTCGATTTCAGGCGATCAAGACGTATGTGCTGTCTCATTAACTTGCTGCCCGGTTCCCCGGGCAGAAAAAAAGAGTTATCGGCTCTGTTGGGGTTTGCATTTAGGAGGACCTAAAGGGCCAAACGAAAAAAAAGTTACCTGTTTAAAAACCTTCTTGGATTTCCGTTTATTAACCAGTCGAGGTTAATAATTCAAAGTTTTTAGGAAGAAAAACAGGGGAAAAATGGATTAAAAGATTAGACACAATTAAAAATAGTAAATACAAATAGGATTAAAAAGCATTACTGTGAAAACAAATATTAACAACAAAAAAATATTTATTGTAATAAATGAAGAAAAAGAGAAAACTGGGGAGGCCCAGAAAAAACAAATTTTTGGACCCCTAAAAAGAATCAGAAAAAAATTGGGAGGGGCCCAAAAGGGGAAAGCATTGGCGGAAAAAAAAATGGGCCCTACCCGGGGAAAAACTGGGGAAGTTGGAATGTGAGAATGACAAATATTCTTTTTTTAATGGTTTTCTACATATTTTGTGTGTTGTGTGTGGGGGGGTGGGGTGGTGTGTTGGGGGTGGTGTGTTGTGTGTGTTGGGGGTGTGTTTTTGTGTGTGTGTGTGTGTGTTTTTTTGTGTTTGTGTGTGTGTATTGTTGTGGTATGTGTTATGTGTTGTGTATGTGTGTGTGTGTGTGTATATGTGGGGATGTGTGTGTGTTTGCGTTGTATTGTGTGTGTGGTGTTGTGTTTATGTGTGGTGTATGGTGGTGTTGTGTTGTGTATGGTATGGTGGTGTATATGTATGTGTGTGTGTTTGCGTTTGTGTGTGTGGTTTGTGTGGTGTGTGTGTGTATGTTTGTGTGTATATGGTGTGTGTTTGCGTGTGTTGTGTGTGTGGTTGGTGTGTGTTTCCACCATTGAGGTTTGGGGGTCGGTCCGAGCCCCTGGCCCCCCCCCTTCACTGATCGCTACTGGGGCACTCTCCCCGAGCCTGAAGCCTTTATCATTACCTCTGTTAAAGCTATGTATGGATCCTGCCTCCACTACATCGTCTTCCCAAACTATTCCACTTACTGGACTACTCTGTGGCTGAAGAAATACTTCTAAATCTTGATTCATCTTGTGTCTTTTCGCTTCCAAACTGTGTCCCCTTGATTTACAGTGTCCAATCTTCTGCACATCCTGTCTTTGTCACCTTGTCAAATTCCCCTCAGTATTTGTATGTCGTTCTCATGTCCCCCTATCTCTCCTGTCCTCCTTGTCGTCAGGTTGATATCCTTAACCTCGTCCTCTTAGGCTACCTCTTAGGCTCGGAGATAGTCTTGTTGCAAAACCTTGCACTTTCTCTAGTTTCTTTACGTGCTTGGCTAGGTGGTGGGTTCCAAATGGTGCCGGCATATCCAATATGGGCCTAAACGTATACGGTGTACAGGGTCCTGACCGCTTCCTTATCCGATGTCGGCATGCTGTTCTGAGGTTTGCTAGGCGGCCATATGATGCAGCGTTATTTTGGTTGAAGTGCGCTTCAGGAGATGTGCTTGGTGTTATACTCCACCCCTGATCTTTTTTCTTGAGTTGGGTTGTAGTCTCTGACCCCCTAGACTGTATCCGTTCGGCGGCCTTCTTTGCCCTTCCACAATCTTCTTGACTTTGCACTAGGTGGGATTGAACTCCATGGGAGCCAATTTTTTTTACTGGACCAGGTATGCAGGCCTGTCCAGTTCCTTTGAGTTCTGCCTGTCTTCGATCGAGGGTATTCTCTCATCAACTCACGTCATCTGCAAACAGGGACACTCAGAGTTTTATATTCCTTCCGTCATGTCGTTCACAAATCCAGAAACAGCATGGTCCTAGGATTGACCCCTGGCGGGACCCCGTGGTCACAGGTG
>NW_026465284.1:7500-13652 GCF_026875155.1 Cherax quadricarinatus
GACTCTGGTTATCACGTGACTCTGGTTATCGCGTACTGGGATACCTTCATCGTATCGCGCAGCGACTAAAATACGTTGAATTATTGCTTTTATTATTTTATTTCAGTTATTTTTCCTTCCCCTGATTGCTGTAATTTTCTATTTACTTCAGAAATTTGCTGTTCATTAAACTGAGGCCTACACTCATGGATTTAATTTATATTTTAAAGGTACAAGAAATGATGTTGATATTTGTTATGATTAGATGTTGTTGACTCTGTTGTTGTTGTTGTTGTTGTTGCAGTTGCTGTTTTTGCTGTTGCATATGATTAGGTATCTTCGGTGCAACAGTGTAATGTGTTAGCATTCTACATGAGGGGCATAATTCATGCTTAACAGTCTCGCATTTCACATTCATTTCAGAGTTTAACTAATTTAGTTCACTTGGAGTTCAGTATTGTCTCCCCCAACAGATTTATGTCTGGCGGTATAGACTCCAGCAATGCTGGTAAATTCACTTAATGTGATCGGGAAATACTTCAAGTTGAAACCTACTAGCTGGATAACGTGTTATTAGAATGCAGATTGCAAAGATTAACTAGTATAAAAAATTAGCACAACGATACTATATATTTATTCAACTGAAAGCATGTTCTAAGTAATATTAGAGAAGTAGCAGTTTGTTAATCTTTGGTTTATATCTCGTTAATTTGATAGACATTTTTTAAAATCTATCCGCAGCATCCAGCGTCCCTGGCCGCCGTACACGGTGTCCCTAGAGTTACGATCTCTTGAATTCATCATCGTGTTGTTTTTAAGGGCGTCGCCACAAGAGCGTTTACTTTTTGGGTTCATCCGCGTGGTAGGCTCCTGACGAAGAAGGATTAACTACGAAAGAAAAAGGAGATAGGTCGTCCACTCTGCCTCAGGGCTTTCCCTGTTTCTCATTCTCCCCTCCTGCCAACAACTTGCACCAGTCCTTCTCGCCCATCACCAGACCCCTTTAAACAACCTCCACCCTCCTTCTCACCTCCTCCCCCCGGTTCATAGTCCTCCCCGGGGGACACCAGTCTTCTGATAAGGAACAACCACAAAAATAATCTTTTGAACAAGGATTTTTCACCGCATAATGCAGGCGGGAGTTTTCCCAAAGGGTTTTTCTTTCGAGTTTAAAAAGCCCATGAAGTAAGGGAATGCTATGCAGTGCGCTAAAAACTTTTAGAAACAGAAGGTTTGTTTTGTATACTACTGTCAAGTACATACCTCCTCATACAAAACAAGGACACAAGGGAAAATAATAATCCATGAAGCAAAACGGGAAAGTATGAGAGTATAGGAGCCAAGACTTATATGGTTAAACAGGGGTTTTGTGTTTATAATTGGGGGGCAATAAACTCAGGGAGGAAGGGGGGTGGGGGTTTCTTGGGAAAGGTTAAGGGGGGAATTCAGCCAAAAAATTTTTTTTTTTTTATTTTCGTTCGATTTTTTTCTTTTTTTGTACAAAAGAGCACCTTTCAATAGTAAGTACCAATTTTTAAATAAATCTCAAAAAACAACTGAGAAAAAAATTTTTTACTAAAATCAACATAATCATACTATTGCAAGGTACCGCGAAGTGGGACTTGGAGAAGCTGTTTGGCATTACTACGCATAAAACAAGCAAAAAACTGTATTTCTAGTGGTTCCCTTTTCTGTAATTTTACCCTTTCTTCATTCTAAAAAAAATAAATTTTGTATTTTTTTTGACTTTCAGCCAAATATCTGACTTTTCCCCTCACATAAATAAAAAACAAATTAGATATCCAAAAGCATCCACTATTTGAAAACAATTTTTCCTTAGTTCTCTGTGAATTTCTTTACATTCCGCTTTTATTAACTTAGTTACTTGCTCATATAGTAAAATAACTACTTCCGAGATAATCCACGAAAACCCGGACCCCCTTTTTTTTTTTTTTTTTTTCCGGAAAAAATAACATTTTTCCAATCTTAACTGTTTTAAGTGAAAAACTAGTTAACCTTCTTTTTTCTCTAAAAAAGGGACCCTGGAGTGAGAGAAAGAGAATGAAGCCCCTTCTGAAATGGGAATCTATTTTTCCCGATGGAGCGCCTGGGGAAAATTCCATTTTTTCATTTTGGAGAATTACCATACTTTTTTGTTATTTATATTGTTTATAGTCATTTAATCATTGGGATAGATAAATAGCCTAAAGTAAAAATAGCGTTTTATTGACCCTATTCCCCGCCCCCCCCGAGCGGGAATTTTCCCCCTGACCAGCAAGACTCCAAAAGGTGTCGGAGGTTCCTTGGTTTGGTTGGAACCTACGTATAAGTCCCACCCACTGTATTTTGAACCAAATCGTCAATTACTTAGAAAAAAAATACATAAATAACGAAAAAAAAAAAAAAAAAAAAAGAAAAAAAAAAAAATAAATTGACGACAGGTGAGCACACCTTTCCGGTGGGGACGTAAACCCCAGGGGTATTTAAATGACCCTAAATCCCTTTTAGGAAGTCGTAGAACAAGAATCTGGTACCATGTTTTGCCAGAGAGTTAAGCTATTTTTTTTAAAATTACTCAGTTTGTGAATTTTTTTCGGGGAAAAATTTTTTGTTCGTGTTTTCCCGGAATTTCCCCCCCGAAGGGAAAGGGTAAAGGAGATTTTTGTACAATGGGTTTAAACATCCAGCAGTAGGGGGTGAACATGTTAGAAAAAGAGTAGTGGAGGGAAGTGGCTTTTTTGACTTGACGGGTGTTGGATTTAGCAAAATAACATTTAAGAAGAGATTTGGGGGAAAAAAGTTAAACTGGAGATGGGGAAAAGCAGTGTCCCGCACTCTGAAAGATGGGGGATATTTAGCAGTTTTTGAACTGAGGTTTCGGCACCCCTCTGTAAGACAGTGATGGAAGGTACTGATGATGACCACTTGCCTCGGTGGGGAAACGAACGGGTGTGTTAATAATAATAATAATAGTAATGATATATTATATATATATATATATTATATATATTATATATATATATATATATAATGATCTTAGATATATAATATAGATATATATAATCATGGGGTTGGAAAGAGCATAAACATGCAGTGGACCTACTGGCCATATGTAGTAGATAAATCACAGTAGTAGTAATAATAGAAGTGTAGTAGAAGTTGGAGTAACTTTTTGGTTGTTGTTTCGGATGGCAGGGATTTATTGTTTTGAGAACTCTTGTTGACGAAGAAACCTTTATTCTGCTAATCAGTCTTCTCAATGGCGATTAAAGGTTAATTTCAAGTCATTTCAATCTTCAGAAATTTAATTACTTTAATCACTTAGGTGGGCGTCAGATGCTCTTTCACCTCACAGTGTTATCTATTTACGTCCCTTCTGCGTCCCTTGCATTGTTTGTATTTGCTCACAAAGCTACTGGAGAGAGTGAAAACTTTGCCATCAATAAAATGTCACATTAGCTGCACATGTGTCATTTCTTTCGGCTGGCTCAATGATCTGCGTTTGGTGGTCTTCGATGTCAGGTGTTCAGGGTTGTCAAAACGCAGTGCTGATTAGTTTTAATTCTATTGTTTTACGTAGACCGGTTCAGGTGTTATCCAGTCATCATTTGTATTTTGGGAATGTCAATGAGTATCTTTGCCTTGGGTGAAGCCGTCTCTCCTTATGAACGTAGCACCTCACTGTTTGTTTGTGAGGTCATCCTCTGTGTGTTCTGTTCGATGGTTCCACGGATCAAAAAGTCTGTGTGTTAATTGGTTGGGTGCTGAGTTTTCTTTGTCAGGTAAGTAGAGGTCATTCACCACCATACAGCTGGAGGGTTTCATCAGCCTGTCGAGTGTAACGGTGATGCGTCATTCGAACATGAAGGCTTTTTCTGCGAACTCTGCCTCTCAGATGAATACCAGAGACTAAAAACAGGAAGGCTTTGTTTTAAACTCTGTGAAGTTTTAAACATTCCTTGATTTTGGATGTTAGTGACCGGAAGCACTCATGGATGTTTGGGTTATCGGGCTTATGATAAATTGTAGAATTGTTTCTTAAGTGTGCAACCCAAGGCTATATGTATATTTTATCATCGACGTATTTTGTCGAATCACGAAAACGTAATAACACAGTTACAAACAAACCAGCAACGGGTTGGGTTTTAAAACTCATGGGCGAGTGGTTGTAAAAACTCCATTCCAATGAGTAAGCCCACTGGGGCCAGCTGGGCTACAATAAGATTAATCCAACTAGGTATATTTATTTATCACAGTAGGGAAAGTTAGCATGGGCCACCACTGTGACCACTGGGCCAGCGATTCCAGTGGCTTACGTGCTGTGAAGGTTTACGATTCCCCCGCCTTGTGATTCTAACCCCCACCCCTTTCGGGTGTGTTGATTTGTGAAGTTCAATGTAGCCTGTCAATTCTCAACCCTGCGGATGTATCCAAAAATATTACGTTTCCAGTGCAGCCTATAAGGCGTCGGTTAGGCCGCAACAGCGGAATATTAAAAAAAAAAAAAAAAAACTATGGGATAAAAAATCGAGTACAAGCATATTTATGCGACTCGCTCCCCTCCTCACATTAGTGTGAAATAATGATAAACATAAATTACTAAAATATGACGAAGACAATAGAAATGCTATAAGACATATATTATCTTTAACTCATAGCGACCGCCATTTTTTTTTTTTTAACCTGTAACCCCCCCCCCTTTGTTTCGGAAGCTGGGGGTGGGGGGGTAATTTATTACTCAGGATTACAGGACTCACCCCACTTTTAAGTCATTTGTTAATTTAGTTTTTATTTTATGAATAGCTCAGTTTAGTTCATAGATTTAGCTTAACTCTGGTTTAGCTTGTAGATTTTAGTTTAGTTCAGATTTTAGTTTACGGTATTATTTTTTTTTTTTAAGTTCTGAGTTTAGTTTAATTTAGTTTTTGTTTATGGTTTTAATTTAGTATAGTTTTATTCATTTGATTTCGATTTTCGTTTTATACTTGGGCATTTTAGAATCTAAAATTAGAGAGAACTATTGTTATATCTGCTTCTCTTAATCTAATCTCCCATGTCTCTCTCAACACATCGTTTCTCTTACCCTCCCACCAGTGTCTCCCTCTCGCACTTCTGTTCTATCATGTCTCCCCAGTTTCCTTCTTCCCTCACTAATAACCATCCCATCAAATAACCAAGGCGAGACAATCCAGCTCGCATTCCCCCATCGCAATTACTAGGTCATAAAACAGAAGCTCGGTAGCTCGCGTCGCGCATTCGCGATGGAGTAGTGCTGGTAACCACATGATGGCTGATGGAACGACCCAGGCCATTATCCCTCACAAGGTGGAGTGTGAGCACAACAGTGTGTCAGGCCATTAAGGAAACATCCTCCTAAGGGTGTCCCAAAAACCATTGCGTTAGGATGTCCCATGAATTTTTTCCTTCACACGTTACAGAAACTTTCTTCCTAAGGATGTTCCCATAATGTTTTGCATTAGGATGTTCACAGTACCTTTGCCCTAGAATGGCCAGGGTACGTTTGCCTTGCGATGTCCCGGAAATTTGTGCAAGTCTCAAGAGTCTATATTTTAGGATATTCAAGGTCCTTAGAATTGGATGTCCCAGATCTTCGCCTGAGAATGTCATTAAAAACCCTTTTCTTAAAGATGTTCCCAAAAACTTTGCTTCTGACGTTTTCCTTCGGACGTTTCAGGGTAATTTTCTTTTGGATGTCCATGAAACGTATAAGCGGAATCCTGGCCTCACGATGTCTCATAAACTGTTCATCCATCTCAGGTTGCCACCAGAACCTTTATTTTTGGATAAACTGCAAGTTGCAATCGATGTTTTTTTTTTTTTCTTCCGGGAAAGGGTGGGGGGTAGGGGAATTTAAGATGTTGAACTTGTTTGTTTGTTTGTTTGTGTGTGTATGTGTGTGTGTGGGGTGTGTGTGTTGTGGGGTGTGTGTGTCTGTGTGTGTGTGTTTTATTGTTTAAATGTTTGTCCTGATCTTTTGTATGAGTCTGTTTTTATTTTGTCAGTTTTTTTGTTTTAAGGAGAGAGATTTTACAAATGATGATACGTGGTATTACAAATTACACTGACAATAAGTGCTTGCAAACAGTTAATCAAATTTGGAAGGCTTCCTGATGATACTAAGGGACTCCCGCCCCGGCCCCTCCTTTTTCCCA
>NW_026465285.1:0-14212 GCF_026875155.1 Cherax quadricarinatus
TAGGTTTATGGACGGGGTGAGGGTTTTGGTCTGGGGGGGGCATGGTCTTTTTTGAGGTGGGGACTGGTGTGAGGGGGCGGACTGGGATGATGGTGATAGATGCTGTACTTGAGGACTGGGGGGGTGGGAAACTGGTGGTACGGGATGACTGGTGGGGACGGGATGACTGGTGATATCTGTGGGTGGACGGTGGGGGTGATGGACGTAAAGGGGGTAGGACTGTTTTCCCGAAATCCCCTGTGTCCCCTAGATGAACTCCCCCACACTCCCTTGCTAGATGGCTGGGAGGAGGGTGGTCTGGTGGTGAGGGGGATTACGGTGGGGGGTGAAGGGGCTGTCTTTCTAAATCCATCTGTTCCCCTCAATGAACCCCTTCCCTGGGGTGAGGGGGATGGGCTGGGGGGAGGGTGAGGACTGTTGCTGAGGTGATGGACGGGGGGGAGGGGGAAGGACTGTGTTTCCAGAATTCCACACTTCCTTTGCTAGTGATGGCTGGGGGTGAGGGTGAGATCTGATGGGGAGGGGGAGGACGGTGGGGAGTTGATGGACTTGTGGGTAGGTGATGGACTGGTGGTAAAGGTGTTTGGGGGGGTGTGAGGGGATGACTAGTGATTGGGGGGTCTGGTGAGGGGAAGAACTGGGTTAGTGTGATGGACTGGGAGGGGGGTGAAACTATGCTTTCCCGAAGTCCATCTGTGTCCCCTCAGATGAACCCCTTCCCCACTTCCCTTGCGGTTTTTGGGTGGGGGAGGGTGTGGGCTGGGTTGGGGGTATAGACTTTGGGAGGGTGAGGCCGGGGAGGGGGATGGACTGTGGTGGTTGTGTGTTTGCTTTTCCCCTTTCCATGTCCCAGAAGTCCATCTCGGCCCCAGATAACTCCCTTCCACACTTAACTTTTTGGTGATGTTTTGTGTTGGGTCTGGTGGTGAGGTGATGGACGGTGGTGAGGTGATGGGCTGGTGTATGGGATGGACTGGGGGTAGGGTGATTGACTGGGGGGAGGGAAAAAGGGCGGTTTTCCAAAAGTTAAATAGAGAGGTGTAGGACTGTTTTTCCCGAAGTCCATCTGTGTCCCCCAGATGAACTCCCTCCTCATTCCCTTGCTAGTGATGGCTGGGATGAGGGTGAGTCAGGTTTTGAGGGTGATGGACTGTTCTGAGGGTGAGGACTATTGTGGGGGGTGATGGACTGAAGTGGGGTCTGGTGATGACGGTGATCGAAATTTTGGGAGTTTGTGTGTTGTGTGGTGTGTTTGGGTGTGGTGTGTGCGCGCCGCGTTTTTTTCCCCCCCCTGTATCATGTCTCCAGAAGTCCAACTGCGGCCCTCAGATAACTCCTTTTTCCACACTTCCCCGGTTGGTGAGGCGGGGGTGAGGGTGATGGACTGGGGAGGGGATGGACTGGAGGGGAGGGGGATGGTCTGGGGGGGACGTGATGGTCCCGGGGTGAGGGGGATGGTCTGGGGGTAGAGTGATGGCTGGTATGGGGTTGGGCCCGGTGGTGGGTGAGCGGTGGTGAGAGTAAGGGCCCGGTGGGAGGGTGAGGTCTGGTGGGGAGGGTATGCTGGTTGAGGGTGGACGGAGGGGGGGTGAAGGGCTTGTTTCCAGAAGTCCATCTGTGTCCCCCCAGATGAACTCCCCTCCCTCGTTTGTGCGGCGTGATGGTCGGTGGTAGATGTGATGGACTGTTGCTGAGGGACTTAGGTAGAGGGTATGGACTGGTGGGAGGGTGAAGGACGTGGTTTCCAGAAGTTCCACACTTCACATTTGCTAGTATACGGATTGGTGGTGATGGTTATAATCTGTGGAGCGTGCGGTGATGGACTTGTGGGCTAGGGTGATGGGAGTGGTTGTTGGTGACGGGTGTTGGGGGCTTTGGTGGTGAGGGGATGGACAGTGGTGTGGGTGGACTGGTCTTAGGTGAGGGTTAAGACTTGTGTGAGTGTGATAGAAATGGCAGTGAGTGTGGATGGACTGACGGTCATGGACGTATGGACTGGTGGTGATGGTGATGGACAGGTAGTGAGTAGTGAGACTGGGGTAGGGAGGGTTGCGAAGGATTATGCTTCTCACAGAAGTCCATCTGAGTGTCCCCTCAGAGAACTCCCTCCCACACATCCCTTGCTGGTGATGGACTGTTTGCTGAGGGTGAAGGACAGTGGGGAGGTCCACGGACTATACTTCCAGAAGTCCATTGGTCCCCTACAGAATGAACTCCCATTCACACCTCCCTTATCTGGTTATTGAACTGGTGGTGAAGGTGAAGGACTGTTGTGAGGTGATTGACTTTGGTGATGGTGATGGACTGATATTGACAGGTGATGCAACTGTGGTAAGGTGATGGACTAGTGGTGAGGTGGTGTGACCGGTGTTGAGGGAGATGGACTGGTGGTGGTTGAGTGCGTTTCTTCCCATTGTTCATGTCATCCAGAAGACCATACTGCGGGCCCTCAGATGAACTCCCATTCCACACTTCAATTGTTGTTGATGGTTGTGTGTTGGTTTGTTGTGACAGGGTGATGGACTTGTGGTGATGGTGCTGGACTGTAAGTGAGGAGAAGGACTGGTGCAGAGGGTGATGGACTGGTTGTGATGGTGTTGTGTTGTGTCTGTGTGAGGTTGATGGGCTCGTGTGAGGTGATTGACAGTGTTGAGGGTGATTGACTAAGTGGTGAAGGTGGTTGGACTGTGTGTTAGGGTGATTGGACTGCGGTGTGAGGGTGACTGGTGGTGGGGTGTATGTGTGTTGATTGCTTTTCCCTATTATCCATGTCTCCAGAAGTCCCATCTGCGGCCCTCAGATGAACTCCCTTCCACACTTCACTTGTTGTGATGGGCTGGTGGTTATGGTTATGGACTGGTGTGCGACGGTGATGGACGTAGTGAGGGTGGATGACAGACGTGAAAAAAGGTGGAAAAAAAAAAAAAAATGGAACTATGTGGTGAGTGTGATGGACTTTTGGTTGTGTGTTTGCCTTCCCATAAGTTCCCATGTCCTCAGAAGTCCATCTGCGGGCCCTCAGATGACTCCCAATCTCACTTCACTTATGTATGTGATTGGCTGGTGTGATGGTTAAGACTGTGGTGACGGTGCTTGGATTGGTGGTGAGGGTGGATGGACTGGTGTGAGGGTGGACTGGTGTGGTGTGATTGTGTGTGTGTGTTTGCTTTCCCTAGTTCCATGACTCCAGAAGTCCAACTGCGGCCCTCAATGAACTTCCTTCCTTCAAACTTCTACCCGGTTCATCTGGTGTTGGCCCACCCCAGTGACCTTGAGTGGATATGAACTAGGTCATTCTACCTTGCTACTGCCGAGACTGTCCAGGTGGGTGGAATTACAGATGGGAACACACAGCAATCCAGCGTCCTGTAATTACACCCACCAAGACTCACTGGCAACAGTAGACCAGGCCTACAACTGAGCTGAGCCCACCCAACTCGGGCCACCAAGCGGGGTTGACTGATATAAAATGCTCGGCTTCTATTTATTTTTCATATCGGTTTGTTTGTGTTATAATTTGTCCATATGTCTACAAATATTTTCCAAGTTTATTTTTTAGAGATGTGAAGTGTAGAGACTTGACAGATCGACGAAAAACCTGCTAAAAGATAAAGCAAAGAAGATAATTTTGCAAGTTTATCTTGTGAAAGCGGCAGAGTTGTAGGAAATAGCACACACAGGCGCGCGCGCACTGAACACACACGCACACACGAACACACAACACACACACACACACACCACACACACACCACACACACACACACACACACACACAAACTTGAAGATACAAAACTTACATCACACACTTACGATACTGTAAACTCTAACTTCCAACTTTACGATCATTATCTTACATTCAACTCTTAATGGCACTCAGGTGACACACTACATTTTCCATGCACTCTACACTGTCTACATTCGATGTTAGAACTAAATTATTTTACACAGCAATGAGGGCAGATAATAATAGAATTTCTGAAAAAAATGTGATAGAGGATGCAAATGTATAGTGCATCGAATAGTAATGGATAAAGTACAACATATCTTTAGGTATCGTTTAGTATATATGTAGTATAATAGTAAAGTATATATAGATATCCTAAATTATAAATGGGAAGTAATAAAGAAGTGAACAATTGACAAAACTTATTTAGAAACAGCCAGAAATACACTTATGAATTATCTTATGGAAGATAAGAATTAATCAGAATAATTAAAGTGAAGTCTCACTGGTAGTTTTATATGTGTTAAGTAAAAGACACCAGTGGCAAACTATGAGGCAGCAACGTTTCGCTCTTCCAGGAAGCTTTAGTCAGGGCCGTAACCTTGACCAGCTCCTGAGAGACGAAACGTTGCCCACAATAAAATGTCACATTAGTTGCAGCTTGTGTCCTTTACTTTACATAATTATCGGTAGAATCTACTAACCTTATTAGTTTCTCATGACGTCAACGTCTGTTATCTTCACGTCTGTTATCTTCGTCTGTTATCTTCGTCTGTTTTCACGCACTGTTAACTTCACGGTCTGTTATCTTCACGTCTGGTTATCTCAACGCTGTTATCTTCACGTCCTGTTAACTTCACGGCTGTTATCTCCAGTTTGGTTTCTTCACGTCTGGTTATGCTTCACGTCTGTTATCTTCACCGTCTGTTATCTTCACGTCTGTTATCTTCCACGTCTGTTAGCTTCGTCTTCTCACATTCTCGAAAAAATATTCGCATAGTCCACAAAGACAAAAAAAATAAAAAAATCTCTCTCGGAAGAAATTAAGGACAATTTTTGAAGACTTCGAACGTGCTTGAACCAAAAAAAAAAAAAAATAATTTCAACCGTGTATCCCACAACTGGCTGCTGGAACTCTCTGTTTATTGTTTCTGTTCTCTATTATGTATTTAGAATGTTGCTCCACTGTACCCGTATATAACTTATTCATTCTTTAGGTTCATTGTTCGTTACTGTATATTGTAAACTGCTCTGTTGTAGTTTTATTGTATGTTTTCTTGTGTTTCTTGTGTGTTCCTGAAACTTTTTTTATGTTTAACTGCACTATGTGTGTTACCTATATTGTTGTACTCTTGAGTGTTACTATATTTGTTGTATTCTGAGTGTTACTATATTGACTACTCTTGAGTGTACTATATAGTTTGACTCTTGAGTGTTACAATTAGTTGTACTCTTGAGTGTTACAATAGATGTTGTACTCTTGAGTGTTACAATAAAGTTTGTACTCTTGAAGTGTTACAAATTGTTGTACTCTTGAGGCTTTACAATATAGTTTGTACCTTGAGTGTGTACTATATTGTTTGTCAAACTCTTGTGTGTTACTATATTGTTTGAACTCTTGAGTGTTACTATGCTACTGAGAGTGACTTTTTGTGAGTTAATCTACTATTATATTACTAACTTGTTCTTGCATGTTTCTGTAACTTTTTATGATTTGTACTTATTGTATTTCTTGTGTGCTGCTGTTTCGTTTCTGCATAATACATTTCGCATTCCTCTAGTTTGACATGCTTGTTGTATTGTGACGTTCTTGATGTATTTGTTTAGACGTGATTGTTGTATGTTGACTTGCTTGTCTTGTATTGTAGACGTGCTTTTTGTACTGTTGACGTGATTGTTGTATTGCTGACGTGCTTGTTGTATTGTTGACGTGCTTGGAGTTGTATTGTTGAAGTGCCTGTTGTATGTTTGACGTGCTTGTTGTATTGTTGACGTGATTGTTGTATTGCTTGACTGAGCTTTGTTGTATGGTTGACGTGCTTGTTGTATTGTTGAACGTCTTGTTGTACTGTGTTGACGTGCTTTGTGTAATGTTGACGTGCTTGTTGTATTGTTGACGTGCTTGTTGTATGTTGACGGCTTGTTGTAGTGTTGACGTCAGCTCAAGATTCACACAATTGTTTACTACCACGAACTTCATGTTTCCCGCTGCACCTTCAACAACAGTTGTCTCTTACACTAACATTTATGTCTCCCTCAAGCAGGTATTTTGCTCCACTAAAATTACCAACTCTTATAAACTTATAGAATCTAACTGTAGGAAAATATCGTTAACAGACTGTAGCTAATTATGAAATTGCTAATTAAATATTTGAAAACTAAAAATATCATAAATATAATTTGCCAAGGCGAACATAAGTTTAACCCTTTTCTCATATAATAAAAAAACAAAACTTAAAAATATAATTATAAATATTTATTAAGTAAAATTAATGAGAAAATATCAAGTATAACATAAGTGAATGAATTTATATTCAGTATATTATGTTTATTATGCTATGTTATGGTGAATATACGAGAGTATCGTATCAAGAGCAGCACCTGTCATCGAAGCAGGTGTTGTTCTGGACAAGACAGGTGCAGCTCTGACAACAGGTGCAGCTCTCACAACAGGTGCAGCTCTGACTACAGGTGCAGCCCGGACAAGCAGGTGCTGCTCTGACAACAATGAGGTGCACTCTCATGACAACAGGTGCTGCTCTGACACAAGGTTTACTCAGCTCAGACAAACAGGTGCATGCTTGCTAGCTCTTCTGAACAACAGGTGCTGCTAACTGACTAACAGTGCAGCTCTGAACAGCAGGTGCTGCTCTGTCTCAACAGAGCTGGCTCACTGACGACACAGTTTGCTGCTCTGACATCATGCTGCTCTGACAACAGTGCTGCTCTGGGACAACAGGTGCTGCTCGGACAACAGGTCTGAGCTCTGACAGGTGCAGCTCTGACAACAGGTGCTGGCTCAGACAACAGGTGCACCTCTGACAACAGGGTGCAGCTCTGACAACAAGGTGCTGCTCTGACAACAGGTGCACCTCTGACCAACAGGTGCAAGCTCTGACAGCAGGTGCAGCTCTCTGACAACAGTGCTGTGCACCTGACACAGGACGAGCTCTGACAAGCAGGTTGCTGCTCTGACCAATCAGGTGCAGCTTCTGACAACCAGGGCATGCTCTGAACAACGGTGCAGCACTGACAACAGGAGCTGACTCTGACAACAGGTGCATGCTCTGACAACAGTGAAGGCTCAGACAACAGGTGCAGCTCTGACAACAGGTGCAGCTCTGACAACAGAGTTGCAGCTCTGACAACAGGTGCCAGCCTCTGACAACAGGTGCAGACTCAGACAACAGTGCAGCTCTGACAACCGGTGGCACTCTGACAACGAGGATGCTGCTCTGACACTGACACGGTGCTGCTCTGACAACAGGTGCAGCTCTGACAACAGTCTGCTCTGATCAGCAGTTGCAGCTCTGACAGCAGGTGCTGCACTGACTAACAGGTGCTGCCTGACATGACAACAGGTGAGCAGCTTCTGACACCAGTGCGGAGCTCTGACAACCGGTGCTTCTACTGACAGCAGGTGCAAACTCTGACAACAGGTGCTGCTCTGACAACCAGGTGCTGCTCTGACAACAGGTGCGCTTCTGACAACAGGTGCGCTCTGACAACAATGTGCTGCTCTACAACAGGAGTGGCTGCTCTGACAGCAAGGTGCTGCTCTGACACAGGTGCAGCTCGACCGCAGGTTTATGCTACTGTACAACAGGTGCTGCGCTGACAACAGAGGATGCTAGCCTAACAACAGGTGCCTGTTGTAGACCACAGGAGGGATTAACACATCAAAAAAATCTTACTTCTTTTCACTAGTTGTTAGGAGTTTGGCAAAACAAGAAGTGCAGATATTGACTACAAGACAGACATTTTTCATCAAGTATGTTTACAGTCCTGGACGAAAAAATATCATGACTCAAACATACTGACGTAATACCTGCCAAATACCCTTAGTTAATCAGCTTGTCTAATCCAGACGCCAGCATCATCACATGAAGTTACAATCACATAACTATCTCAAGACTCGTACATGTATCAAGGTGAGCAACGCACTAACAAGCAAAAGATAACAATAACTAATCAGTGGATGGGTCCTCAATATAAATTATATATATTAATATATATAGTATATATCAATTATATTATATATATCTATATATATATATAATATATATATATATATGGGGTTTAATTATATATGGTTAAAAAACTGACAAGTTGATAATTAAAACACTTGTACGCAATTTTTAGGACATACGTTTCCACAATAACACTTACCCTAAATGTTGCACAAGGTCTGTCTGTTTACACACAATAAATTATACAGAACAATCATAGCCAAAGTTGCTACAAACTGTAGCACAGATCTAAATTCACGAAGCTTGGTAAATAATAACTTATTACTAGAATGTAGAAGCAACTCTTTTTCCTGAGTCTTCCTGTAACATAAAACAACAATAATATACAGAACGTAACGTATATTTTAAAAAATGCACATAATTGTATAAATTTTTCATTATCGGGAAATCCGTCATGTTATGTAGGACTTATATTTCCCATGCGAACTGTCCACAACCTTAGGCTGTTGAATACTTCACTTAAAAAAATGATTACATAACAATAGGATAATGGTAAATGTGATTCATATCATACTAAATTAAATTATACAGCGTATTACATACGCAATATTGCGTATGGAGGAATGTAGTGTGTAGTGAGTGTGTGTGTTGTGTGTGTGTAGAGTATCATGGACAAATTAATAACAACTATATAGCTAATTAAGAAAAAACAAAAGAAATTAACAAACCCAATATGAAACATAAATAGAATGTCCGAGATTTTATATCAGTACCCCAGAGCTTGGTGGCCAGTTGGGTGCAGGCCAGTCTCGTCTGCTGGTCTACTGTTCCAGCTGTCTTGGTGGGTGTAATTCTACAGACGCAGATTTCTGTGTGTCCCCTCCTGTAATTCCAACACCTGGACAGTCCCTCGGCAGTAGACAAGGTAGACAAGACCAAAGATAACATCCCTTCAAGGTCACTTGGGGGGCCAACACCTGCTGAAGCCCTGGGAAGTGAGGAAGGAATTACATCTGAGGCCCGCAGATGGACTTCTGTAGACATGGAACTATGGCGAAAGCAAACGCACACACACATACAGCAGCACCAACAGTCCACCCTCACCACCATCCTCAACACCTCACCACCATTCCACACCGTCACCACCAACAAAACCATCACACACCAGCTCACACCAACAAGTGAAGTGAGGAAGGGAGTTCATACTGAGGCCCGCAATGGACTTCTGGAGACAATGGAACTAGGGAAGCAAACACACAACCACCTACAAGTCCATCACACTCACCACAATTCATCACCTTCACCGTCAGTCCATCACCTCACTTACCGATCCATCACCGTCACCACGATCCATAACGCATCACCACCAGCCCATACGATCCACAAGTGATGTGTGGGAAGAGGAGTTCATCTGAGGGCCCGCAATGGATCTTTCTGGAGACTGGATCAAGGTGAAACACACACACCAACCACCAGTCCATCCACCCTCACCACCAGTCCGATCACCTCACCACATCCAATCCACGTTCGCCACTAGTCATCACCTCCACTAACAGTCCAACACCGTCACCACCAAGTCCATAACCATCACCACCAGACCCAGCACAACAAGTCGAAGTGTGAAGGAGTTCATCTGAGGGCCCGCATATGGACTTCTGAGACATGATCTAGGGAAAACACACACACACAACACCACGCACCCCGTCGCATCACCCTCGCACAGTCCATCAACCCATCATCATCCAGTCAATCACGCACAATTCAATAACCACCCAGTCCAGTATACCCTCTACCCGACCAAAAAAAAGTTTCCATCATCTTCAACTACTAAGTCCATCACCCTCCAACAGTTTCGTCACCCTCCACCAGCAGTACATCACCGTCCGCACCAGTTCTTTACTCCATCAACCGTGTCCCATCACGCCTCACCGCCATCCTTCACCCACACCACAACACCATCATCCAGCAAGGGAAGTTGTGAATGGAGATTCATCTGTAAGGAGGGACACAGAGAGATGGACTTCTGGAAACACAGTCCCGCATCCACCCCTCACCAGTTCCATCACCTCACCACCATCCATCCCTCTCAACCACATCTGTCCATCACCTTCCACCGCCAGTCCATCACCTCACTACCGTCCATCACCGTCACCACCAGTCGCATAACCATCACCACCAGGTCCATAACCATCACCACACAGCACATCACCAACAAGTGAAGTGTGGAAAGGACTTCTGGGAACATGATCTAGGGGAAACACACACACACCAGAACGCACCACCAGTCCATCACCCTCACCACCAGTTTTCCCCATCATCACCTTCACAGGCACTAGTCCATCACCCTCACTAACAGTCCATCCACCGTCACCACCATCCATAACCATCACCACCAGGCCCACCACCAACAAGTGAAGTGTGGAAGGAGGAGCTTCATCTGAGGGACCCGGCGATGGACTCTGGAGACATGGATCTAGGGGAAAACACACACACACCACCTCAAGCCACGCACCAGTCCATCACCCTCACCACCCAGTCCATCACCATCATCACCAGTCAATCACCACAATCAATTATACCCACCATTCCAATACCCTCACCACCAGTCATCCCTCACTACAAGCTCCATACACCACCACTCAGTTCGTCAACCCTCACCAGCAGTACATCACCTTTCACTTACACCAGTTCATTACTCTCAAACCAGTCCATCAACCCTCACCGCTATCCTTCAGCTCCTCACGGCACAGAACACATCACCACAAGGGAAGTGGTGGACGGGATTTCATCTGAGGGGGACACAGAGGGACTTCTTATCTGAAACACAGTCCGTTCCATCTCTCCCACCAGTCCATCACCTCACTCCACCAATCCATCACTCCACCACAAGTCCAGCGCATCACCTTCACATGCATTCCATCACCCTCTACCAAACAAGTCCCATCACTCCTCACTACCTTAGTCATCACACGTCACCCCAGTCCATAACCATCTCCTCCAGCACATCACCACAATGAAGTGTGGAAGGGACTTCTGGAGACATGGATCTAGGGCAAACACACACACACCACCACCACCAGTCCAGTCACCTCACGACAGTCCATCACCTCACCATCTAGTCAATCACCCTCACTACAATGCATCACCGTCACCACCAATCCATATCCATCACCCCCAGCCCATCACCAACAAGTGACGTGTGGAAGGGAGTTCATCTGAGGGCCCGCAGATGACCTGTCTGGAGACATTGATCTAGGGGAAACACAACACATAACCACCACCACCGACCACCATTTTCCATCACCCTACACCACAACACCACCACCCAGCAAAGGGAAGTGTGGAAGAGGGAGTTCACTCGAGAGGACACAGATGGACTGTCTGGAAACACAGTCCGTCAATCCTCTCCCACCAGTCCATCACATACTCACAACCAGTTCCATCACTTTCTCACAGCCTTCCATCACCATACACCACCAATCTTCACCCTCACACACAACACCACACCAGCAAGAAAAGTGTGTGAAGTGGACTCAGATGAACTTCTGAAAACACAGTTCATCACCCTCACCACCAGTATCCATCACCCTCACCACAACACAATCTCTGCAAAAGGGAAGCTGAAGGGAGTACAATACTTAGGGGAACACAGATGGACTTCTGAACACAGTCCTTCACCCGTTCCTAACCAGTCATCACCCACAACACCGTTCATCACCAGTAACCACCATCATCCTCAACCACCAGTCCCCCGATCATACCTCACCACCAGTCCTTCATCCTCCCCACCAGTCCTTCAACCTCCCCACCATCCATGACCCTCACCGACCAGATACACTTACACCCTCACCCACAACTCCATCACACAGTCAAGGGAACGAAGGATTCATCATTAGAACATAAAGACTTAGGGAAACAGCAGTCATCATCCCTCACCACCAGCCATCATCCTCACCAAACAGTCATGACCCTCACCACATCATTCACCCCTCACCACCAGTGCCTTCACAGCCTCCCACAAGCTCCACACCAGTCAAGGGATCGAGGGAGTTCACATAGGAACATAGATGGACTTAGGAAGATACAGTCCATCAACCTCACCACCAGATTCCCATGACCCTCACCACCAGTCCTGTCACCCTCACCGACAAACACCACCAGCAACGGACGTGTGGAAGGGAGTTCATCTGCGCACTAAAACAAAGATGGACTTCTTGAAACAAAGTCCTTCACACTTCCCACCTCGCATTACCCACTGCATCCAATCACTATCACCAGACCAGTCCATCATCCTCGAACTCACCAGTTCATCACCCGCACCACCAGTTCATCAACCCTAACCACCTATTCATCACCCTCTACTCATCCTGTTCATTAACACCTCCACCACTGATCATGCACCCCACTCACCTTTCAATGTCACTCCTGAACCACTCTTCATCAACCCTCACAGACACCAGCCTTCACTCTCACCACAACATCATCACGAAGGAATGTGGAGGGAGTTCATCTGAGGACACCTCCACACATAAGTCCATCACCCTCACCACTTATCCCATCATCCTCACCACTTTGTCCAACAATACACCACCGTCCATCACCTCAGCAACTATCCAACAGTATCACGCACCCAGTTCCATCCATCCGCCCACAAAACAGTCCTTATCCTCCCCACGAATCCTTCATCAATCCTCCGAGTCCCGCACAGCATACCAACAGACAGTCACCCTCCCCACCAAGTTCCTGTTCAACCCTCACCACCAGTCAATCACCCCCTCACCGCCAGTCCTGCACTACCTCACCACAACCGCATCACCAGCAAGGGAATGTGGAAGGGAGTTCATCTGAGGGGACACAGATGGACTTCTGGAAACACAGTCCCTTTACCCCCCCACCATCCATCACCCTCAAACCCCCAGTCCATCACCCGTCACCACCAGTCCATCACCCCCACCCCCTAGTCCATCATCCTCACACCAGTCCATGACCCCACCACCAGTCCTACCCCTCAAACCCCCGTCCATCACCCTCACCACCCCGTCCCTCACCCTCACCAGCAGTTCCCTACCCTACCACCATCCCCTGAACCCCACCACCCAGTTATCACCCAAAACGACCAGTTCATCACCCTCACCACCTGTTCATCAACCCTCACCACCAGTCTCAAACAAACCCCCCACCATCCATCACCCTAACACCAGTTCCATCATCCTCCCCACCAGTCCATCACCCTCACCACAGTCCTTTACCGTTTAACACCGGTTTATACCCTCACGCAAATCCTTCACCATCAGACCCCCATCATCCCACCACCAGTCATCACCATCCACCAGCCATCACCTCACCACCATCGAACCATCACCACCAGTCCTTCACCAGTCATCACCCACACCACCAGTCATCATCCTCACCACCAGTCATCACCCTTACCACCATTTCCATCACCTCACCACCAGTCCCTCACCCTCACCCAGTCCTTCACCATCAACCACCATCCATCGCCCTCACCAGTCAAACCTCAACACCAGTCATCACCTCACCACCAGTCCCATCACCTCACCACCAGTCGTCACCTACCACCATCCATCACTACACCCCCAGTCATCACCCTCCCACCAGGGCCAATCACCTCACCACCAGTCATCACCCTACCACCAGTCCATCACAATCACCACCCGTCATCACCCTCACCACCCGTTCATCACCACAACATCACCCTCACCACCAGTTTCATCACCACCAGCCATCACCCTCACCACCAGTGCATCACCATCACTGCCAGTCATCACCCTCACCACAAGTCATCACCCTCTCCAACATCACCACCAGTCATCACCCTCACCACCAGTCCACCATACCAAAATCATCACCCTCACCACCATCACTTCAGCACCAGTCAACACTCTCACCACCAGTCCATCACCATCACCACCAGTCATCACCCTCACCACCAGTCCACCATTAAAGATACATTTTATGGCTGCTGCGACTGCCTGTCGAAGCCTTTCCGATTTTTGTGTCATCTGTAAACTATGAATTTGTTTTCATATGAGCCCCATTTCAATATTATGTATATTATGATATAAATGGATAAATGACAAATTCCGAGGAATCCACTCGTCATTAATATTCGATATTACTCACTTCATAGTGTCAGTGAACCTGTCAATGTTTTAGACTTAAAGATCATTATTAATCATAAGTTTTAGGCTGTCTCAAATTTAATATATTACCAGCACAGGTAATGTTTAACAGGCCTTTGTACCTAACGTTTAAGATATCAGCTTGAAAAGCAGTT
>NW_026465286.1:0-13875 GCF_026875155.1 Cherax quadricarinatus
GACATTTGTGGTACAGTAACCCGGGCTGATCTGCTGTTCAGCCAGTTGGGGTCCCAGCTGTCAGTGGTGACCTGTTCAGCTAAGTTCTGACAGCTGTACAGTTGCTGATCTGCTGTCAGCACTGTTCCGTGGTACAGTGTAGCTTGGTATCGTGTAGAAGTTCCGTGTACAGCTGTCAGCTGATGACTCTGCTGTCAGCACAGTTCCGTGGTACAGCTGTCAGCTTGGCTGACTCTGCTGTCAGCACAGTTCCGTGGTACAGCTGTCAGCTTGGCTGACTCTGCTGTCAGCACAGTTCCGTGGTACAGCTGTCACATCTTTAAATATTCACAAGTTACACAAACAATGTTCTCAAATTACTGTAAACCAACATTTTTTTGTCTTATATATTCTGAATATTGAAGCAAATACTCATATCTAAATTTCCCATATATTGTCTCTGCTACATTGTTTAATCATGTGGACGAGTACATGTATGTCTATGAGAATGTGTACACATGTATGTGTACATAAGTGTTCGTGGGATGGGCTTTGGAGTGATATGTTTGTGTGCATGTATGTGTGATCTCAGACATATTATAGTGATAGCAGATAACTGTGTACATTGTTGTGTGCGTATTTGTAGTACATGGGATTGTGTGTGATTTTTTATGCATGCAAGTGTATGTATAATGATGTATGAGTAAGGTGAATGTGTTTAAACGTATAAATATTTGTGAAAATTACTAATATTGTATGCAAACAATTTCTGCGCTTGTTAGGCTTTCAGTGCCAAATGTAAAAGACGGATAAATAAACAAAAATGAAAGCAGTGTAATATTTAACATAGTTATGATGGTGGTGGACAAATTAACCAACATTTGGGTATTCATCTGCAATAATAAAACACTCTCAAATACTTTTAAACAGCTAAATAAGTAAAAAAACAACTTGTTCTCAGTATATTTTCATAGTGTAACATAAAAGGATTTCCAAAATTTACGTTAATTAGCCTCTCGGAGGTGGCGGAACTGTGAGGCAGCTTGGTGGCGTCTAGCTGACCTACGGTCCAGGCTGTCTTGGTGGGTGTAATTACTGGACGCAGTTTTCTGTGTGTGTCACCTCCAGTAATTCCACCCACCTGGACAGTCTCTACCGTAGACCAGCTAGACAAGACCAAGTTTCCATGCAGCGAGGTCACTGAAGGTGGCAACCGCTGACTCTGGGGAAGTGGGGAAGGGAGTCCACCTGAGGTGACACTAGTGGACTCCTGGAGACACTGATCCGGGGAAGGCACCGCTGACTCTGGGGAAGTGGGGAAGGGAGTCCACTCAGGTGACACAAGTGGACTCCTGGAGACACTGATCCGGGGAAGGCACCGCCGACCTTAGGGAAATGGGGAAGGGAAGACATCCGGAGCGAGCGGATGGATTCCTGGATACATGAACTTGAGGAAGTTGTTGTTGAGCTGCCTTTTGGGTAAGTGGGGAAGGGGAGGGACATCCGGAGCGAGCGGGATGATTCCTGGATACATGAACCTGAGCAAGGAAAGTATACATGCAGTTGGAGGCTGACCTTGGTAAGTGGGGAAGGGAGATATACGGCGGTAAGGACGGAGGGATTCCTGGATACATGATCCTGCGGACGGCAGTATACCGTGACCTTGGGGAGTGGGGGGAAGGAGTTCACACTGGGTGGGACATCTGGATTCCTGGAGCACTGATCCCGGGGAAGGCACCGCCGACCTTAGGGTAATGGGGAAGGGAAAGACATCCGGGAGCCCGAGCGGATGGATTCCTGGATACAGAATTGAGGATGGTTGCTGTTGAGGCATGACCTTAGGTAAGTGGGGAAAGGGGAGACATTCCGGAGCGAGCGGATGGATTCTGGATACATGAACTGTGCAAGGCAAGGAATACTATGTCAGTTGAGGCTGACCTTGGGTAAGTGGGGAAGGGAAAGATTACGGCCGGTAGACGGAAGGATTCCTGGATACATGATCTGGGAAGGGCAAGGAATACCCGCTGAAATTGGGAAAGTGGGAAAGGGAGTCCACTCAGGTGACATAAGTGGACTCCTGGAGAACACTGATCCGGGGATTGCACCCCGGAACTTAGGGGAATGGGAAGGGAAGACATCCGGAGAGCGAGCGGATGGATTCCTGGATACATGAACTTGAGGAAGGTTGTTGTTGAGGCTGATCTTGGGTAAGTGGGGAAGGGGAGACATCCGGAGCGAGCGGATGGATTCCTGGATACATGAACCTGAGCAAGGCATGATACATGCAGTGAGGCTGACCTTGGGTAAGTGGGGAATGGGAAGTATCGGCGGTAGGACGGAGGATATTCCTGGATACATGACCCGCGGACCGGCAGAATACCGCTGACATTGGGGAAGTGGGGAAGGGAGTTCACCTGAGGTGACATAAGTGGATTCCTGGAGACACTGATCCGGGGAAGGCACCGCCGACCTTAGGGAAATGGGGAAGGGAAGACACCCGGGAGCGAACGGATGGATTCCTGGATACATGAACTTGAGGAAGGTTGTCGTTGAGGCTGACCTTGGGTAAGTGGGGAAGGGGAGACATCTGGGAGCGAACGGATGGATCTCTGGATACATGAACCTTGGCAAGGCAAGAATACATGCAGTTGAGGCTGACCTTGGGTAAGTGGGGAAGGGAAGATATCCGGCGGTAGACGGAAGGATTCCTGGATACATGAACCTGGGGACAGCAAGAAAACAGGTTGGTGAGGCTGACCTTAGGGAAGTGAGGAAGGGAAAACATCCGGAGGCAGACAGATGGATTCCTGGATACATGAACCTGGGGACGGCTGAGGCTGGAAGGCAGAGAAGAGAGAAGGCATGGCTGACCTTAGGGAAGTGAGGAAGGGGAGACATCCGGGGGCCCACGGTTGGATTCCTGGACACATGAACCTGGGGAAGCGAGGGGGGGGGACCTAAAGACGAAACCACTCACTGGCCTCCACGTGGAAGGTCCTGGTAACCAGAGATAACTCTGAGGCTGACAGTGGTCGCAAATATATTATAATTCATTATAATATATTATTATTATTATTATTGTGTTATTATTATTATGTTATTATTATTAATTATTATTGTTATTATTCATGATTTGGATTCAAAAGCGTCAACCAGCCTCCCTGACAGTATCAATCGGTTGATGTTATCTCACTCCCAGCCTCCATGACAGTAGCATCGGAGGTGTTATTCCCACTCTCCAGCCTCCCTGACATTAGCAGCGGTGGTGTTATCCCCACTCCAGCTCCCCTGACAGTAGCATCGGTGGTGTTATTTCCCACTCCCACCAGCCCTCCCTGACAGTAGCATCGGTGTGTTTATTCCCAACTCCAGCCTCCCTGACCAGTAGCATCCGGTGGTATTCCCACTCTCCAGCGCTCCATGACAGTAGCATCGTGGTGTTATTCCCACCTCCACATCCACCCTGACAGTAGCATCGGTGATGTTTATTTCCTACTCCAGCCTCCATGACAGTACATCGGTGGTTGTTTATTCCCGCCCACTCCCCTCCATGAACCAGTAGAGCGGTGGTGTTATTATTCCCACTTCCAGGCCTCCATACAGTAGCCATCGGTTGTGTTATTCCCACTCCAGCCTTCCCATGACAGTACATCGTGGGTGTTATTCCCACTCCGCCTCCATGACAGTAGCATCGTGTGTTATTCCCACTCCAGCCTCCCTGACAGTAGCATTGGTGGGTTATTCCCACTTTCCAGCCTCCTTACAGAAGCATCGTGGGTGTTATTCCCACTCCAGCATCCCTGACGTAGCACGTGGTGTTATTCCCACTCGCAGCCTCCATGACAGTAGCATCGGTGGTGTTATTCCCACTCCAGCCTCCACGACAGTAGCATCGGTGATGTTATTTCCACTCCAGCCTCCATGACAGTAGCATCGGTGGTGTTATTCCCACTCCAGCCTCCATGACAGTAGCATCGGTGGTGTTATTTCCCACTTCCAGCCTCCACGACAGTAGCAGCTCTGTGATGTTATTTCCACTCCAGCCTCCCACAGTAGCATCGGGTGATGTTATTCCCAACCCAGCCTCCATGACAGTAATCGTGGTGTTTCCCACATCCAGCCTCCATGACAAAGCATCGGTGGTGTTCTTCCCACTCCAGCCTCCATGACAGTAGCATCGGTGGTGGTTATTCCCACTCCCCGCCTCCACGACAGGTAGCATCGGTGATGTTATTTCCACTCCAGCCTCCATGGACTGTAGCATCGTGGTGTTATTCCCACTTCCAGCCTCCCTGACAGTAGCATCGGTGTAGATATTCCCACTCCAGCCTCCATGACAGGTAGGCATCGGTGATGTTATCTCCCACTCCAGCCTCCAGACAGTACCATCGTGGTGTTATTCCCACTCCCAAACTGTCCAGCCTCCCTGACTAGCATCGGAGATGTTATTCCCTCCACTCCAGCCCCCATGACATAGCATCGGTGCATGTTATTCCGACTCCAGCCTCCATGACAGTACCATCGGTGGTGTTATTCCCACTCACAGCATCCCCTGACAGTAGCATTGTGGTGTTATTTTCCCACTCCAGCCTCCCGACAGTAGCATCGGTGGTGTTATTCCCACGCCACAGCCTCCCTGACAGTAGCATCGGTGGTGTTATTCCCACTCCAGCCTCCCACAGTACATCGGTGGTGTTATTCCCACTCCAGCCTCCCTGAACAGTAGCATCGTGGTGTTTATTCGCCACTCCAGCCTCCCCGAAAGTATCATCGGTTGGTGTATTCCCCACTCCAAGCCTCCCTGACAGTATAATCGGTGGTGTTATTCCCACTCAGCCTCCATGACAGTAGCATCGGTGGTGTTATCCCCACTCCAGCCTGCATGGACAGTAGTACATCCGGTGTGTTATTCCCACTCCAGGCCTCCCTGACAGTAGCATCGGTGATGGTTTTATTTCCCACTTCAGCTCCATGACGTAGCGTCGTGATGTTATCCCACTCCAGCCTCCATGACAGTAGCATCGTGATGTTATTCCCACTTCAGCCTCCATGACAGTAGCATCGTGATGTTATTCCCACTCCACCTCCATGACAGTACCCTCGGTGTTTATTTTCCCACTCCAGCCTCCGACAGTAGCATGGTGGTGTTATTCCACTCCAGCTCTCCCTGACAGTAGCATCGGTGGAGTATTCCCACTCCAGCCTCCCTGACAGTAGCATCGGTGGTGTTATTCCCACCTCCAGCCTCCCTGACAGTATCATCGGTGGTGTTTATTCCCAATCACCAGCCTCCCTGACTGTAAGCATCGGTGGTGTTATTCCACACCAGCCTCCATAAAGTAGCATCGGTGGTGTTATTCCACTCCGCCCCTGACAGTAGCATCGGTGGTGTTATTCCCAACTCCCAGCCTCCATGACAGTAGCAGCGGTGGTGTTTATCCCACTCCACCATGCTGAACAGTAGCATCGGTGGTGTTATTCCCACTCCAGCTCCTGACAGTAGCATCGGTGAGTGTATTCCCACTTCAGCCTCCATGACAGTAGCGTCGGTGATGTTATTCCCACTCCCAGCCTCCCCAGACAGTACACGGTGATGTTATTCCACTTCAGCCTCCATGACATAGCATCGTGATGTTTATTCCCACTCTCTCCAGCCTCCATGACATACCATCGGTGGTGTTATTCCCACACCATCCTCCCTGACAGTAGCATTCGTTGGTTGTTATTCCTCACTCCCAATCCAGCCTCCATGACAGTAGCATCGTGGTGGTTATTATTCCCACTCCAGCCACCATGACAGTAGCAATCGGTGGTGTTATTCCCACTCCAGCCTCCCTGACAGTAGGCATCGTGGTGTATGCCCACTCCAGCCTTCCCTGACAGTAGCACGGTGGGTGTTTATTCCCCACTCCAGCCTCCTGACAGTAGCCATGGTGTTGTTATTCCCTCTCCAGCCTCCCTGACTGTAGCATCGGTGGCGTTATTCTCACACCAGCCACCCATGACAGTAACCAGTGTGGTGTATTAGTCCCACTCCACCTCCCGTGACAGTAGCCATGGTGGTGTTATTCCCCACTCTGCCAGCCCTCCCCTGACAGTAGCCATGGTGGTGTATTCCACACCAGCACCCCTGACATTAGCCATGGTGGTGTTTATTCCCACTCCAGCCTCACTGACAGTAACCATAGTGGTGTTATTCCTACTCCAGCCTCCATAACAGTAGCATCGGTGGTGTTATTCCCACTCCACCAACTCCCTAACAGTAGCATCGGTGTGTTATTCCCACTCCAGCCTCCCTGACAGTAACCATGGGGGTATTCCTACTCACTCCATCCTCCCTGACAGTAGCCATGATGGTGTTATTCCCACTCCAGCCTCTCTGACAGTAACCATGTGGTGGTTATTCCTACTCGGGAATAACACGTCAGTGGCATCTCGCTGGTGCCACCCACGTTATCATAATCAGAAAAAATCCCCATAAAGAAAATACTTTCATCATCATTCAACACCTTCACCTCACTCACACATAATCACTGTCTTTGCAGAGGCGCTCAGATAAGACAGTTTAGAAGCATATATGAAGATATATAAGACACCCTTCTAAACTGCCAATATCACAATGGGTAAAACTTGTTAATTAGCAAGACCTCATTTAAAATTAAGTCCTTTCTTATATTTCCTCTGTACGTTTAAAGATACATTTTTTCATTTATGTTAATGTAAAAAATAATAACTTTGTTCAAAAAGAATATTAGAAATCTTACCTAACCTTTAATTTAATTTAGTTTGATTTATCCTAATTTAACTAAATATGTTTTAGATAACTTTACAATAATTTAATAATAAACAAACACAATGAAATGCCATTTTTTTCCGTTATGTTCTGAACGATTTTTGCGATATTTTGCATACAACACAAAACTTTCTCTTGGTCTTATTCGGCAAGTGAAAGTTTGTGTATGTGTTAGTATGTTGTTATTGAAAGTTATCGTACTTTTATGTTACTGTACTTGTGAGTTATTAAACTGTTGTTGTTTGTTGTTGCTACGTTTTTGTGTAATATTTTGTTGTTCTTTCACGTTGACGTGCTTCCTGTGTTGACATGCTTGCTGTGTTGACGTGCTTGCTGTGTTTGACATGCTTGCTGTGTTGACGTGGCTTGCTGTTGTTTTAAGACGTGCTTGCCTGGTGTTTGACGTGCTTGCTGTGTATACGTGCTTGCTGATGTTGACGAGCTTGCTGTGTTTACGTGTCTTGCTGTGTTGACGTGCTGCTGTGTTGACGTGCTTGCTGTGTTGACTGCTTGCGTGTTGACGTGCTTGCTGTGTTGACGTGCTTGCTGTGTTGACGTGCTTGCTGTGTTGACGTGCTTGCTGTGTTGACGTGCTTGCTGTTTGACATGCTTTCTGTGCTGACGTTCTTGGCTGCGTTGACATGCTTGCTGTGATGACGTGCTATTGCTGTGTTGAAGTGCTTGCTGTGTTTGACATGCTTGCTGTGTTTTGACGTGCTTGCTGAGTTGACGTGCCTGCTGTGTTGACGTGGCTTTGCTGTGTTGACGTGCTTGCTTTGTTGACATGCTTCTGTGCTGACGTGCTTGCTGCGTGACATGCTTGCTGTGTTGAGAACGTGCTTGCTGTGTTGACGTGCTTGCTGTGTTCACATGCTGCTGTGTTTGACTCTTGCTGTGTGACGTGCTTGCTGTGTGACGTGCTTGCTGTTTGACGTGCTTTTGCTGTGTTGACGTCTTTGCTGTGTTGACATGCTTTCTGTGTTGAGCGTGCATGCATGCGTTGACATGCTTTGCTGTGTTGAGTCCTTGGCTGTGTTGACGTGCATGCTGTGTTGATATGCTTGCTGTGGTTGACGTGCTTGCCTGCTTGACAAGCTTAGCTGGTTGACGTTCTTCTGTTTGACGTGCTTGCTGTGTTGACCATATGCTTTTCTCTGTGCTGCCGTCTTGCTGCGTTGACATGCTTGCTGTGTTGACGTGCTTGCTGTGTTGAGGCTGCTGTGTTTGACATGCTTGCCTGTGTTGAACGTGCTTGCGTGTTGACGTGCTTGCTGTGTTTGACGTGCTTGCTGTGTTGACGTGCTTGCTGTGTTTGACATGGCTTTTCTGTGTTGACGTGCTTGCTGACGTTGACATGCTGAGTTTACGGTGCTTTGCTGTGTTGACGTGCTGCTGCGTTACTTGACTTGCTGTGCTGATGTGCTTGATGTGTTGACATGCTTGCCTGTGTTGACATTTTTGTTTTTTACGTTGACATGCTTGCTGTGTTTACGTCTTGGCTGTGTTGACGTGCTTGTTTGTTTGACATGCTAGCTGTGTTGACAATGCTTTCGTGTTGACATGCTTGCTGTGTTACATGCTTGCTGTGTTGACAATGCTTGCTGTGTTGACATGCTTGCTGTGTTGACTTGCTTGCTGTGTTTGACGTGACTTGCTGTGTTGACGTGCTTTTTGCTGTGTTGACGTGCTTGCTGTGTTGACGTCTTGGCTGCGTTGACATGGCTTCTGTGTTGACGTGCTTGCTGCGTTACATGC
This sequence comes from Cherax quadricarinatus, assembly GCF_026875155.1. Taxonomy (NCBI): domain Eukaryota; kingdom Metazoa; phylum Arthropoda; class Malacostraca; order Decapoda; family Parastacidae; genus Cherax; species Cherax quadricarinatus. The sequence continues at coordinate 8,528 of NW_026465286.1, forward strand.
TTGCTGTGTATGACGTGCTTGTTGTGTTGACGTGCTTGCTGTGTTGACATGCTTGCTGTGTGACGTGCTTGCTGTGTTGATCGTGCTTGCTGTGTTGACGTGCTTGCGTGGTTGACACGCTAGCTGTGTGACGTGCTTGCTGTGTTGACATGCTTTCTGTGTTGACGGTGCTTGCTGTGTTTGTCGTGCTTGCACTGGGTTGACATGCTTCTGAGCTGATGTGCTTGAATGTGTTGACATGCTTGCTTGTTGACATGTATTTGTTTCCGTTGACTTGCTTCTGTGTTTACGTGCCTTGCTGGTGGTTGACGTGCTTGTTGTGTTTGACCATGCTTGCTGTGTTGACATGCTTGCTGTGTTGACATGCTTTGCTGTGTTGAGTGCTTGCTTGTGTTACTGCTTGCTGTGTTGACGTGCTTGCTTGTGTTGGCATGCTTGCTGTGTTGACATTCTTGCTGTGTTGACGTGCTTGCTGTGTTGACGTGCTTGCTGTGTTGACGTGCTAGATATGTTGAGTGCTTTCTGTGTTGACGTGCATTCTGTGCAAATGGTGCTTGATATGTTGACGTCTTCTGTGTTGACGTGTTTTTCTCTGTGATTGACATACTTGGTATATTAAACGTGCTAGTCTGCGTTGACGGCATTCTGTGTTGACGTACTTGCTTATGTTGACGTGCTTGCTGTGGTTGACGTGCTTTCTGTGTTGACGTGCTTGGCTGTGTGACGTGCTGCTGTGTTGACGTACTTCTGTGTTGACGTGCTTGCTGTGATACGAACTTGTGCTGTTTACGTGCGTTATGTGTAACGTGCTTGCTGTGTTTGACGTGCTTGCTGTGTTGACGTGCTTGCTGTGTTGGCGTGCTTCTGAGTTGACGTGCATTCTGTGTTGACGTGCTTGCTGTGTTTGACGTGCATGCTGTGTTGACTTCTTGCAGTGTTGACGTGCTTGCTGTGTTGACGACTGCTGTGTTGACGAACTGATGTGTTGATCATGCATGCTTGTGTTGACGTGCTTGCTGTTCTGAGGTGTTTTTTGTTTTGACGTGCTTTGCTGTGTTGACGTGCTTGCTGTATTTTACGGTGATTGTTGTGTAGACGTACTTTCTGTGTTGACATACTTGCTCATTGGAACTTGCTTGCTGCGTTGACGTGCTTTCGGTGTTGACGTACTTGCTATGTTGACGTGCTTGCTGTGTTGACGTGCTTTCTGTGTTTGACGGTGCTCTGTGTTTGACGTGCTTCTGTGTTGAAGTGCCTTTTCAGTGTTGACTGTGCTTCTTGTTGACGTGCTTTGCTGTGTTTGACAATCTGGCTGTGTTGTCGTACTTTCTGTGTTGACGTGCTTGTTATGTTGACGTGCTTACCTGTGTTGACGTGCTTTCTGTGTTGACAGACTTGCTCTGTGACGTGCTTGTGCGTTGACGTCTTCTGTGTTGACGTACTTGCTAGGTTGGACGTCTTGCTGTGTTGACGTGCTTCTGTGTTGACAGTCTTCGTGTTGACTTGCCTTGCTGTGTTGAGACAAGCTTGCTGGTTGACGTGCTTGTTCGTGTTGACGTGCTTGTTTATTTGACGTGCTTGCTGTGTGACGTGCTGCTGTGTCGAGTGCTTGCTGTGTGACGTACTTTCTATGTTGACGGTGCTTGCTGTGATGACGTGCTTGTTCTGTTGACCTGCTTTATGTGTTGACGGTGGCTTGCTGTGTTGACGTGCTTGCTTGTGTAGACGTGCTTGCTGTGTTGGACGTGCTTGCTGTTGACGTGCTTTCTGTGTTGACGTGCTTGCTGTGTTTTACGTGCTTGCTGTTTTGACGTGCTTTGTACGACGTACTTGCTGTGTTGACAGTGCATGCGTGTTACGTTCATGCTGTGTTGACGTCTCTTTCTGGCTGAAGTGCTTGCTGTGTTTGATCCGTGCTTGCTGTGTTCCGTTCTTGCTGTGCTGACCGTGATTTCTGTGTTGACGTGCTTGCTGTGTTGTGCTTGATGTGTTTACGTACTTTCTGGTTTGACGTGCTTGCTGTGCTGACGTGCCGTTTCTGTGTTGACTTCTTTCTCTGTTGACGTGCTTTGTGTTGACGTGCTTGCTGTGTTGACGTGCATGCTGTGTTGACGTGCATGCTCTGTTGACGTACTTGCTGTGTTGACGTGCATGCTGTGTTGACGTACTTGCTGTGTTGTCGTGCTTGCTGTGTTGACGTGCTTGCTGTGCTGAGGTGCTTGCTGTATTGACGTGCTTTCTGTGCTGACGTGCTTGCTGTGTTGACGTGCTTGCTGTGTTGACGTGCTTGCTGTGTTGACGTGCTTGCTGTGTTGACGTGCTTGTTGTGCTGACGTTCTTGCTGGGCTGACGTGCATGCTGTGTTGACGTGCATGCTGTGTTGACGTGCTTGCTGTGTTGACGTGTTTGTTGTTGAGTTCATCTGAAGGTGTGTAGTGACCCTTTATTGTCTGCTGAAGGTGTGTGGTGACCCGTTACTGTTTGCTGTATGTGTGTGGTGACCCGTCACTGTCTGCTGAAGGTGTGTGGTGACCCGTCACTGTCTGCTGAAGGTGTGTGTACCCTCAACTGTCTGCTGAAGGTGTGTGTGACCCTTTCACTGTCTGCTGAAGGTGTGTGTGACCCGTTTACAGCCTGCATGAAGGTGTGTGGTGACGCCTCCACTGTTTTTCTTGAAAGTGTGTGGTGACCCGTCACAGTTTGCTGAAAGTGTGTGGTGACCCGTCACTGTCTGCTGAAGGTGTGTGTTGACCGTCGCTGTTTTGCTAAAGGTGTGTAGTGAATGACCCGTCACTGTCCTGCTGAAGGTGTGAGGGACCCATCACTGTCTGCTGAAGGTGGTGTGGGTTACCCGTCACTGTCTGCTGAGGTGTGTGGTTACCCTCACTGTCTGCTGAAGGTGTGTGGTTACCCCGTCACTGTCCTGCGAAGGTGTGTGGTGACACGTCCCACTGTCTGCTGAAAGGCAGTGTGGTGACCTCACATCTGCTGAAGGTGTGTCGTGACCCGTCACTTTCTGCTGAAGTGTCCAGGTGACCGTCGCACTGTCTGCTGAAGTGTGTGGTGACCCAGCACTGACTGCTAAGGGTGTGTAGTGACCTGTCACTATCTGCTGAAAGTGTCTTCGTGACCCGCCACTATCAGCTGGAGTGTGTGGTGAACCGTCACTATCTGCTGAAGGGGTGTGGGTGACCCGTCAAACTGGTTTGTCCCCCATTCCCCCCCCCCCCCCCTCGGGAAGGTGTTGTGTGAACCCGTCACTATCGCTATCCGTCACTATCACTATCTAGTGTAGTGTCTGATATTGTGTGTTAGTGCCTGTTATTTTGTGTAGTGTCTGATATGTGTGGAAGATGGCTAATGTAACTCCTATTTTAAAACAGGGGACAGGTCGTTACCGTCAAATTGTAGGGCAAATTACTAGAGTCAATTATAGCTGAGATTATAAGAACCAAAATTCTCGATACGCATAGCTTGATTAATGATACTCTCATGATTCACAAGAGGCCGTCCTTGTCTAACTAATTTATTAAACTTTCTTCAGTAAAGCTTTTGGGCTGTTGACACAATAAAGAATTTTGATATTATTTTACATAGATTTAGTAAGGCTTTTGATAGAGTTCCGCAAACCAAAACTGTTAAAGAAAGTGGCAGCTCCCATGGCATTGGTGGAAAAGTGCTCTCGTGGTTCGTCATTGGCTCACTACGGAAGCAGAGAGTGTCCATAAATGGGATACAATCCGAGTGGGGATCTGTAACAAGTGCCGTTCTACAGGATCAGTCTTGGGCCCGTAGTTTGTTTATAATATTATAGCAATGATCTGCTGAGGGTGTTACTAGTGATATGAGCAATTAGCCGATGACACAAAGATAGGTAGGATAATTGACTCAAACGTAGAAGTTAGGGAACTTCAGGAGGATTTAGACAAACTCTACTCTTGGTCAGAAAAGTGGCAGATGCAGTTCAATGTAGATAAATGCAAGGTTCTGAAGCTCGGGATTTGTCCATAACCCTAGCACTTATAAGTTAAATAAGTAGAACTTAGCCATACAGATTGCGAAAAGGACTTGGGGGTTATGGTGAGCAGCAACCTTTAAACCAAGACAGCAATGCCTAAGCGTACGTAATAAGGCAAATAGATTACTGGGATTTATATCAAGAAGTGTAAGCAACAGAAGTCAGAGGTTATACTGCTGCTTTATACATCATTAGTAAGGCCTCACCTAGATTATGCAGCTCAATTCTGGTCTCCATATTACAGAATGGACATAAATTCGTTAGAAAACATTCAGCGTAGGATGACTAAATTAATACATAGCATTAGAAATCTTCCTTATGAAGAAAGATTGAAGACTCTTAAGTTACATTCACTTGTTAGACGAAGAATGAGGGGAGACCTGATCGAAGTGTATAAGTGGAAGATAGGTATTAATAAAGGGGATATTAACAAGGTCTTGAGGATATCTCTCCAAGAGAGAACCCGCAGTAATGGATTTAAATTAGATAAGTTTAGATTTAGAAAGGACATAAGAAAGTATTGGTTTGGAAATAGGGTAGTTGATGAGTGGAACAGTCTACTTAGTTGGGTTATTGAGGCTAGGACTTTGGGTAGTTTCAAATTTTGGTTGGATAAGTAAAATGAGTGGAGGGGTTGCATTTGAGTGGGACTTGCACATCAGAGCTTATTTTCTTGGGTAGCATGAAAATTGGGTTGGTCAAATGTTTTTTAGTGGGATGAACTGTAAAGGACCTGCCTAGTATGGGCCAACGGGCCTGCTGCAGTGTTCCTCCTTTCTTATGTTCTTATGCTGAAGGTGTGTGGTGACCCGTCACTATCTGCTGAAGGTGTGTGGTGACCTGTCACTGTCTGCTGAAGGTGAGTCGGTGTTTGTATACGTGATGTGCGTATTTACGTGTATGTGTGGTGTGTGTGTGTGTGAGTGTGTGTGTGTACTCACCAAGTTGTACTCACCAAGTTGAGGTGGCAGGGGTTGAGCCCAAGCTCCTGGCCCCGCCTCTTCACTGGTCGCTACTAGGCCACTCTCCCTGAACCGTGAGCTTTATTATACCTCTGCTTAAAGCTGTGTATGGATCCTGCCTCCACTACATCGCTTCCCAAACTATTCCACTTCCTTACTACTCTGTGGCTGTGTGTGTGTATGTGTTTTGGTTGTGTGTGTGTGTGTGTGTGTGTGTGTGTGTGTGTGTGTGTGTGTGTTCTCACCTAATTGTGGTTGCAGGGGTCGAGACTCAGCTCCTGGCCCCGCCTCTTCACTGATCGCTACTAGGTGTGTTGTGTGTGTGTGTGTGTGTGTGTGTGTGTGTGTGTGTGTGTGTGTGAGTGTGT